>JAECUM010042971.1:0-35990 GCA_016617855.1 Megalonaias nervosa
CACCCTTTTAGACGTGATCGTAGGTATTTGGCTTGATAGCTTAACGTTATTCAAAATTTATGGGTAAAGTCTGAAATTAGTTGTCACAAACATTGTAGCATAGGATGGGCTTGAATTTTAGTAATACTTTGTGTATGAGGACTAGTGGCTCTGGGTTTTCGTCAATATTTTAACGACCATTGGCTCAGACATTTTAATAAAAATTTCAGGAACAGTGGTTGTCAGTAACATTTTAAGGTTAGCGGCCTAGGGTTTAGTTTTATAAAATTATTACCTGAGGCTGGAACTTTTTAAAATGAAACTTTCGAAGACCAGTGATCCGGGGTGTTTTTTTTTTTTTTTCGTAACATAGGAATAACTGTTGCCCGGCTTTCTTTCATAATATTTTGAAGACCAGTGGTCCATGGGTCTTTTGATAAAATAATGAGGGACTATGGCCTAGGTGGATCAGGTTTTTCATTAAATTCTGAAGGCCAGTTGTCAAAGGTTTCCAATAAAAGTTTGGATGACAGGAAGGAGGTGATCTGAGTTTTCCAAAAACATTTAAAGGACTGTGACCCAGGTGACTACGCGTTTTTCATTAAATTTGGAAGGTCAGTGGCTTTTCCATCAAAATTTGGACGAGTGGAAGGGGTATTCTATGGGAGGTTTTTTCAGTACAGATTTGGAGGATGGGAAATGGATGTCAAACGTTAACTGGTTAAAAGTGGATGAAAACTGGTGAACCAGCTTAAACAGGATATGGTTAAAGGGTAAAGCTGAAATTTGAAATGGGCCAGGCCCTTGGTCTTTTCCACTACTTAAATGTAAGAAAGTCGTGCTTGCATCAGTAACGAAGGTACAAGAATACGAAATACATTTTTAAAACGTTATTTCATAGAAACAATGAACATTACGGGATATGAATCACACAAAGTGATTAATTGATTAATTGAACTTAATTCTGGCGTTGAGATAATCTATTGCGTGTGTGTGTGCTTGTTTATGTGTCGTGTGTGTGTGTGTGTGCGTGTGTGTGTGTTATGTGAGAGAGAGAGAGAGAGAGAGAGAGAGAGAGAGAGAGAGAGAGAGAGAGAGAGAGAATATCCCATAAAAGAAAGAGATTGATCTGTATCACATTATATTGGATACAGTGTAATTAACAAGTTGGAAGGAGAGGGGCCATCAGCAATTAAATAATGAATTATTTTTCAAATCTTAGTTTTACAACACTATGGTCTTAAACAAAGTAACAGAAAAGAGCGAAAATCAACAAGTTTTGTAAAATTCAACAAATACTTTTTTTCCCTAGAATACAAAGTAAGAATGTAAAAACAAAAGAACTTACGGTATTAGGGATTAAATCCCAAATAATACTAGAAGTACTAACACAAGTCCTAAAAAATATAGTTGTGAATAAATCTTAGTGGTATTCCAAAATAAACACAACGCTGAAAGTGTTGATGTACCTGTGATGGCCTGAATAGTAATGATGTGCCAACAGTCATTTGTTGATTCACAATAATAATAATAACATTCAAGAAACCTCTCAGGTGGCCTAGTGGTTAGAGCGTCCGCCTCGGATGCGGGAGGTCGCGTTTTCGAACCCCAGCCGAATCATACCAAAGGCTTATTAAAGGTACAAGCAGCTGTCTCGCTTGGCGCTCAACATTAAGGGGTTAGTGTTAGGGCTGGTTGGCCTGGTGTCAGAATAATGTGACTGGGTGGAACATCATGCTACGTGTCAGCGGCATGATGTCCCAGTGCTAGACATCACTATAAACTGCCACACTGCAGACATCGTAGCGATATTACTAAAAAACTGTTAAAATCTAAAACACACACACACACACACGCACACACATTCAAGAATATATCCTTTTTTGAATTTCACTTTAAATCCAAGTCTCAATTTTGAAGAATATTATTTTAGACGAATACTTTGTATTTGCAGTAAATAAATAATTAGAATAAATAAATTTTAGTCCAAGTGAAATACTGGACACAACAACAAGACTGATTTCTGCTTCGGATGTTAATGCAGGAATAAATAATTTTTCCATTAAACAAGATTTTATACTCCTCTACTTGACCTGGTCTCAATTAGCATTTTCTAAAAAACTAATTACCAAATGGAAAATTTCAATCTAGATGAAGATTCCAAGTGTTTAGAAGATAAAATCTTAGTTGTAATTAGAAGGTCTGTTACTAAAATTTAGTTTAAGATAATAATCATAATATTTATCCTTCAGTCAGAAGAAGGTCAACATTGTTGTTTACAAAACTGTCACTGATTTTCGACAAGGGATCAGCAATACAATTTTACATTTCCAAAACATATCATGAAAATTTAAAACATATCAAAAAAATCGAACTAACAAACAGTGCAAATTAAATATACTTTAAACAAATGCAGACGTTGGAACTGACGTAAAATTAAAACCATATTCCAGATTTATTACTTAGCTGTTGCAATGTCTGAAATATTTCAGAATGTTATTGATGATGTACGGGATTTCACAGATATCATAGCAAAACTTCCTTCGTATAATAGTGGACCTTTCTGGTTTGTTTGTTGGACACGCGATAGCCTCAGAAAAACCAACATTTGCATATTTTCGAAGGAAGTTAAAGTCGATAAAAGCAGCGAAGCTGTTCGATGACCGTGTGAAACAGAAATAAATAATGAAGCCCGTGCTTCTCCGTTTTCTTCAGCAAGTTCTCTATTTTGATTCATCGACTTGGCAATTGCTCTCTCTCTCTCTCTCTCTCTCTCTCTCTCTCTCTCTCTCACACACACACACACACACACACACACACACACACACAGGCACGCGCGCGGTACCTTCTTTAATGAGAAAAAATATAGGCCCGGCATTTCGTTTTGCCAGAACATGTTGGTGGCGTAGACTACTTGTTGTTGTCATCAGGATTGAAAAGTCGGATTTGCCGGGGCCGTGCGATATTGTGCCTAGTTATAACTTACCCCAAACAAGAGAGGAACTTACGGAAATAATCTCGTTAACGTACGACATTTTGTTACGGACTTGTTTGTGAAATGCACTTACGTAATAGCGTCAGATTTTCTTACGCTTATAAGTTACATAAATTATGTGCGTAAACTTGCTTTGTTTTTTTAAACAGGGTCATGATGTGCAATTTATGACGTAACACCATGGTTTCTGATAACGGCTGATAACCATGAGTGGTACCCTGCTCTACAATGAGTGACGTTACGCCATCATTTCTGATACTCCTGAGTGGTGCCCAGCAGTGTGACATTCCCCATCGTTTCTGATAACGGGCGATACCCATGGTCAGGGCACAGATGTGCGTTGTGTGATGTCGCGCCATTGTTTCTAATAATGGCTATACTAGAAAGTTAACGTGAAAAAACAACGGTGGCGCACAGAGCAGCAGAAATAAGACAGTGGCAAAAGTTGCCACACTGAGTGATTCTCATGATAGTTTTGTGTTCATTTTGCCTTCGTTTAATATTTACAGATTTCAAGGAAGGATCGCGTCCTCGAAATTAAACAACTGCGGTTACACATATGTAAGAAATGGGATAAACGAGCACTGAGAGAACCGAGAAATAAAAACGCAGCGAAATGTGGTAGACTAGAATAGATGTGGGTTAACAGTATTTAGAATATCTTAAATTTGGGGCGTTTTATCAATTTCGTGGTAAATGCACTCAGTCAGCAAGGCAAATTGTATACCTCTTACAGAGTCAGAAGTGGTTGCATATCCCCCCTGTGCATTCAGAGCTCTTTTTTTTTGCTTTCGTTTTTGATTGGCGTAATTGAATTTAAATGGACAGATAAGATACACTCTCTTTCAAGGTCTTGTATAAATAAACATATTAATTGAATTTGTTAAGCTTAAAAAGCACATGCTCATAGATATGGGAATTTGCCCTTTTATTCGTAATAGTTTGTAAATACGTGCACTATTTTAGCCAGATAGGAAAGCCTAGTTCAACATCTAGGATTTAATTATGAGAGAGAGAGAGAGAGAGACAGAGACAGAGACAGAAACAGAGACAGAGACAGAGAGAGACAGAGACAGAGAGAGATAGAAGGGGGGGGGTAGTATCTATTTTAAAGCAAAATTTCAAAGAGCACGATGGAAGTGAAAGACGTTTGCCCAGTCGGATTGGAAATATCCTGCGAGATTGTTTCTTCTCCGACTAAGATGTTTATTTAAAGCTTCAGAGCACTGCACATGAAAACTGTGTTCATAAATAAAGGATCTAGAGCATCCACAGGGTCCCCAGATAAGAGCCCAGCAGAGGCGGATCCAGGATTTGCGTGGGGAGGGATTGTTAGGGGCGTAAATACTTAAACAGGGGGTCTTTGGGATGAAAGCCCTGGTAGCGGGACCCAGGGGACGAAGCCTTTGAAAGCTCCTACGTTTTAAGTGTTTCTAGTGCATATGTTTAACCAACAAACTGTACAGAACACTTACTCTTGAGAACGTTCCGGTTGTCTTTCCTGCTCGTTTTTTTAGTGGAGCGCGTAGGCTCAGCCCCTACCCATTCCCAGACCTGCTTCTGGCCAGATCAACACATTGTTGTGGGTGAATTACTCTTGCTATCGAACTCTCCCGAGATCTTGATGTTAAAGCTACGTAATACATTTTATGAGAATCTGTTTATAAATAAAGTATGTCGTGTGTCCATAAGGTCAGAGACTCACAGTCCATATCACCTCATTTATATAGCGATGTTCCTGGTTATCGAACTATGCCAGACTATTTTAATATAAAGTTACCAAGTAAATTCAATACAAATCTGTGCATAGACACGTCCAAAAGTGTCATATTGGCACAAGAACCGTTCATTTATGAGGTCTTACATGGAAGGAGATATGATATATTCTGAATACAGAATTTCATTATAGGTAAATATAAACTGTGCATAGGAATTATGTGCGATACAATGGACCTACTTCGGCCTTGGCTTCCGGTAACTTGTACTAAACTGCGATACAATGGACCTACTTCGGCCTTAGTTTCTGGTACCTTGTACTAAACTGCGCTACAGTTTAGTCCCTAACTTCCGGTACCTTTTACTAAATTGTTTTCCAGAACTCAAGGGGGGGAGGTTAGGTTGGTAGTAATGCATGCATGTATAGGATTTAATGACTGTGTTATGTATATTTAATCTGCGTTGTTTGTTTGTTAGAAATTTAATTTTTTTAAAATTTCATTATATGATATTTGTAATGTAACATTTTTGGTTGGACTTAAAACCTTGTCCATGAGCAAGTTTATTTTCTACTTGACCTGTATTATTGAATTTTTTAGAATTCTGTAAACAACTAATACATAGCTAAAATATTCTCCATGCGTATCGGTTTAATATTAGGATCATTATTAATAGAAGCAAACATGTTTATTTGGGTCTAGGTCTTGGTTATTGGGATTCCCTTAGCCTACCTGACATAGTCCAGGTTCTTTATTATAATTTTAATAACAGACCTTCTAATTATAACTAACATTTTATTTTGTAAAGATTTATAACTATCCAGATTGAAATTTTCCATTAGGTAATAGATTTTATTAGAAAATGCTAATTGTGACCTTCTTTTAAGAGCATAGACTCGTAACAGAAAAATTGGCGCTCGTCCTGGATACGAATTTCTCTAAAATATTTCAGAAACTTTGTTTTTGGAATTTAAATTCACTTAGTTTTGGAATTTTTTACGTCCCAGGTATTATATCACATTTTAGAAATCTTTATTGAAATCATCAAGCTTTTACAATGTCGTCTGGAGTGTAGAGTTTTATTTCTAATCTACTCAGAAAGAGTTAGACTCCTTGAAAAAGGATGAATTACTTAAGCTTACCAGAAAATGATCTTTCTGAGGCAAAGGGTTCCTTATCAAAGCAAAGAAATAAAATATATTTTGGTCCATTATTTGGTGGAAAAGAATGTTTTGGATGAAAAAGTTTTGGATTTGATTAGTGAGTCTCAATCTGTCTCTAACTTAAACGTTATGGGATTGAAATTAAAATACAAAAATGAAATTGAGTTAAGAAAGTTTGAGCTTCAGAAGAGGAAAGACAAATGCAATTAGAGAAAGAAGAAAGAGAAGAGAATGCAATTGCAGATGCAGACAGAAAGAGAAACGGAAGAAATGTAATTTCAATTTAGATTAAAAGAATTGGAGCTAGCAAGTAAACTACAAGACTCCACTTTCCAGTTTTGATTTTATTAAGAATATTAGGTTAGTATTTACCCCCTTTTAAAGAAAAAGAAGTAGATAAATATTTTCCTCATTTGAAATGGCCAAGGGAGCATTGGACTCTGTTATTATAACGTGCACTTTTTGGCAAAGCTCGTGACATCTACACTTCCCTGTCATTACAACAAAGTGCTGATTATGATCTGGTTAAGGAATTATCTTGGAGGGTTATGAGTTGCTCCTGAGGCTTATCGATAAAAGTTTAGGAACTATAAAAGAAGAGACTGGACAAACTCATGTCGAGTTTGCAAGGAAAAAGCACGAGAACTTGATAGGTGGTGCTCTTTTAAAAAGGTTAATAAAGATTACGAAAATTTCAGACAACTCAGAGTTCAAGAATTGCGTCCATAGTGATGTTAAGAATTACCTTGATGAGCATAAGGTCGAAACTTTGGAAAATGCTCCTCGTACAGCTGACGAGTATTTCTTTGCTCATAAAGTTTCTTTTGTCATGAAGTCTTCCACTCAGCAGTCTTCTGTCAGAAACTACTTCAGTCTAATACAGGTACTTCCAAATTTCAAACTGGCACAACTTTTAGAAATAAAGTTTGTTATAAGACTGATCAGAAGTCCTTATCTCTTTCTATGTGTACCTATTGCAAGAAGAAAGGGCATGTTATTTCTGATTGCTACAAAGTGAAAAATAAGCAACAGAATCATGACAGATCTATTCAAAATGCTCGTATTTCTAAGAGGTCAAGGTCACAGTCATATATTGAAAGCAATACATTTGTTAAGTCAAACAAACTTCAGTCTGATACAATTATGGAGAATTATGAGCCGTTCATGTCGAACGGTTCTATATAACTCGATTCGACCAATTCTATCCCTATTAAAATTTTAAGGGACACAGGAGCTTTTCAGAGTCTTTTATTATCAGGTACTTTGCCTTTTTCTGAGAAGTCTTCTTCTAATGAGAGTAATCTTATTTAAGTAATCTTATTTAGGGAGTATAGTGCGGCTTTGTTGATGTTCCTCTCCATTCTGTAAATTTGTCATCAGACTTAATCTCAGTACACGTGACAGTTGGGAGAGTGTCGTCTTGACCTATCGAGGGTATTCATTTGTTAATAGACAAGGACCTAGCAGGAGATAAGGCTGTGGTTAATCCACTTGTAACTGGCAAGCCTTGTTTGGATCAGAAGATTTTTTGAAAAAGATATCCCTGATTTATACCCAGCCTGTGCAGTTACTAGAGCTGTGGCAAAGAAACTCTTGAGAATGTTGTTGCTCAAGAAATTAGTCCTTTATCTGAAACATGCATTGGTCAAGCTTTTGATGAAGTCACTTTTGCTCCTCATTTGGATCAATCAAAAGTATTGATCACAGTGATTCTCTCGAACAGGAAAAAGATCCTGAGATCTCCTGTTTGTTTCAAATGACCATTAGTGAAGCTGAAGCCATAGAAGTACCTGTTTGTTTTTTTGCTAATAATTGGGTCCTTATGAGAAAATGGAAGCCACCTGAGGTACCTGCTGGTGACTAGTGGTCAGTGAACTATGAAAGTGTAGTTCCAAAATTGTTTTATAGACAGGAAATTCTTAGTTTGGCTCATTAAACTCCTTTTTCTGGTCATTTAGGGATTAATAAATCATATCACAACATCTTGAATCACTTTTATTAGCCAGAAATTGAAAGTGGTGTTTTTAAATACGCACTTGTCGCACTTGTCAAATGGTAGGAAAACCCAATCAAAAGATACCTAAGGCTCATCTACAACCTATTACTGCATTTGACGAACCATTTGGTGGAATAATGGTAGGCTGTGTTGGTCCCTTACCTAAGGCCAAGTCAGATAACCAATACGTGTTGACCATAATGTGTACGTCCACAAGATTCACAGAAGCAATTCCTTTGAGAAATATTAAAACTAAACCAATAGTAAAAGCTTTTATAAGTTTTTTTTTTTTACTCATTTTGCCCTGCCCAAATCTGTCCAATCTGATCAAGGGTCAAATTTTATGTCTGGAAGTTTCCAGCACATTATGCATGAATTAGGCATCCATCAGTTCAAGTCAAAAGTAAAATTAAGGTACGACAGAACTACAATGGAGAGAATTTTTCAGTCTGGTGACAGAGGTGTGTCTCTCTTGCTCATTCTGCAAAATATTCTTCAGAATACTACTATGGTTCTTACAAATTTAAGAAGAAACTGAGTGAGTTAAATTATAATATTAGTACTCCTGGGATGTCAGTATATTAAAGGAATACCAGTATGTTGATAGAGATAGCCAGGTTTAATTATCTAATCAATTTAGTTGTACCTGCCCCACACAGTGAAAATTTAAACTATGGAATGCAATCGGACTGTAGTGACAATGGAGTAACCAATCTTCGGAACTCAGAAATTATGAATAATCTGGACTAGAAACTTCCACATCTGCAGCAACAAGAAAAGAATGAACTAAAAGAACTATTACTTGAATATGACTACTTGTTTCCAGATCTTCCAGAACGAACATCTACCATGACGTTGAAATTGTAGATTCCGCACCTGTGAAACAGCATCCGTACAGGATGAACCCTCTTAAACAAAAATGTTTGAAAAAAGAAATGCAGTATTTGCTGGAGAATGATTTCATAAAACCGAGTAAAAGTTACTGGAGTTCACCATGTATACTTGAACCTAAACTAGATAATACTTTCCGCATGTGCACAGCCTATAGAAAGGTGAACAGTGTGACTAAAACAGATTAATTTCCATTGCCAAGAATCGATGACTGCATTGATAAAATTGGAAATGCAAAATATGTCACCAAATTTGACCCTTTAAAAGAGTTATGGCAATTTCCACTGTCGGAAATGGCAAATGAAATTTCGACATTCGAGACTCCAGATGGACTTGATCAATATAAAGTGATGCCATTTGGGATGAAGGTTCGCTTTGTACTGTTCAGCGTTTAATGAATATGATTACATCAAGTCTAGATAATTGTGATGCTTACATCGATGATGTCATCATCTGTAATGAGACCTGCAAAGATCGCCAAGAGACAATTTGTAAATTCTTTGACAGACTCACTGATGCAAATATGACAATTAATTTGTCCAAAAGTGAGTTTCGTTGGACATGGACAAGCTAAAACATAGATGCTAAGATCAAGGCTATCTCTGAATTACCTATGCCTATTAGTAAAAATCATCTGATGCTATTTTAGGTGTGGCTGGATACTATCGGAAATTTTGCTCCTATTTTTGCATAACTGCCGAACCCCAATTTATTGGGTAAGAAAACCAAGTTTAATTGGTCAGCAAAACGTCAGGAGGCTTTTGACAAGTTAAAGGCCATACTTAAGAGTGCATCAGTTCTTTCAGCTCCAAATTTCGATCAATCATTTAAAATCTTTTTTGATGCAAGTAATTTTGGGGTTGATGCGTATTGATTCAAGAAGTCAAAAAATGGTGTAGATCATCCAGTGTTCTATTATTCTAAGAAATTAAACAAGCACTAGAGAAATTATTCCACAATCAAGAAGGGATGTTTGGCTTTGATATTGTCATTGAAACACTTTGAAATGTATATTAGTTTAGCTCATTCCCCGATTATTGTGTTTAGTGATCACAACCCCCTCACTTTAATTAGAAAAGGAAAAACAAAAATCAGAGATTATTATGGTTGAGTTTGATGTTGCAGGAATACAGTATTGACATTAGGTACGTTAAGGGTATAGACAATTTAACAGCAGATGCACTTTCACGTGTATAGTAATGTTATATTGTTTCATGTATACTTTGTGTGATTCATAAGATTTCATCTTATGTAAAAAAATTTTGTCACATCTATATTTGACTAATAGTAAACAGAAAGCTTTATTGCGTAAATCTTTCTTTTCTTTATGAGGGGAAGTGTTATGTATATTTAATTTGCATTGTTTGTTAGTATTTTAATTTTTTTTATTTCATTATATGCTATTGTAATGTACAGTTGTATGCTGGACTTTACCTTATCCAACAAGTTAACAAAACTCTTTTAAAAAGTCTATGAACTTCTTAGCTGAAACATCATTTTGGGATGCATCCCATGGAAAATGGTTGCTCCAATATCCGCCTCTTACGACAAGCAAAGGGGCGCATCCGTCTTATTCAGTATCTTCACCCCACCTCACCCTACCCAGACTGCAAAGTGTGTGTGTGTGTGTGTGTGTGTGTGTGTGTGTGTGTGTGTGTGTGTGTGTGTGTGTGTGTGTGTGTGTTAGGGGTGGGGTGGATAATTGAAGAGTATTTCTCTACAAAGAGGCGTTTTGAAGCCTTTAATTGCAAAACTGATGTGGTTGCTACGATAAAGCGCATTTGGTAAAAACTGTTATATATAAATAATACAAAGACTACACTTTAGTGCTGTCTGCTTTTAATTTAAATGGATTACATCTTATCAAACACGGTAGAAGGGGAAATATTCTATTACAAAGCATAACTTCTATAGAATATGATATTAAAGTATGACGTTTTTGTACAATTTAAAAATCCTGCGTACGCTTGGCTAACTGATCAGGGTTCTGTTTTAAACAAAGGTTTGACAAAATGGTGAGCAGTTATGTAAAGAAATGCCACCTGTAATGAAGGTGCTTAATCAGAAAAGTTCCAAACTTCTGTTATGGCCTTTTGTTCTCATATATTATGTAGTCTTTTCCGCACAATTTACATATTTTATTTCCTTTTTCCATACTCAACATGTTGGTTAGAACTGGCTGTGTCCTTAACTTGCTCTTCTTTGTTGTTCAATCTGAATTAACCACCTAACAAAAACAAGAACGAAAGGACATCTAAAATAAAAAACGAAATTTAATATGATAGTTTATCTAGTTGCCTGATCGCAAAAAGAATGCGGCATGAAGTTGCATTCTGCCAGTTTTATCCTGCTCAAACGCCGTTTACAGAGTATGCGCACGTTATGACCTTGTCATAACTGGATCATGTCAAAACGTACGCAAGCCGAAACGTTCCCAAGCATAAACGTACTCAAGTCATAACGTATCCAAGTCAAAACGTACTCAAGTCATAACGTACCCAAATCAAAACGTACACAAATTAAATGAAGACCCAATACATTGAGGTTCTGACATTTACTAAGTTTTATATGTTGAAACTTCCGTATATCAGTAGATCCTGCTTCTCAGTAATTTGCGGATAGGCGTAGATGGTTTTAAATTGCTTTTGTTTGAACATTGTAGAAAAGATTACGGGAATAATGTAACATCTTTGCCTTTGAAATTTCCGTAGATATTGAGCACCCTTTAAATAATTTAATTTGCAATAAGTCAGCACCGTGTTCCATGAGGTGTAATTTGCAAATCAAATCCGTTTGTAAGGGATGAAAAAGATGTCAAATGGATAGATAGATAAACAGACAGACAGACACATAGGTAGATAGATAACTTCGGAAATATTACTTGAGAATTAGATCTGGCTTATATACCCTCTACCATGCTACAATGTCAACACTTAGAAGAGATCGGACCGCTCCGGTGGCCTAGTGGTTAGAGCGCCCGCCTCGGATGCGGGAGGTCGCGGGTTCGGACCCCGGCCGAGTCATACCAGAAGCTAATAAAAATGGTACTAATAGCTGCCACGCTTGGCGCTCAGTATTAAGAGGTCGGTTTTAGGCCTGGTCGGCCTGGTGTCAGGATAATGTGACTGGGTCGGACATCATGCTACATGTCTGCGGCAAGATGCCGCAGTGCCAGACATCACTATAAACTGCCACACAGCAGACATCGTAGCGATATGATTGAAAAATTGTTAAAGCTACGTTAAAAATCGAAATCACACACACACACACACACACAGAGCAAAGCTCGCATAGTAATCTAATTGGATTGTTATGACAATTAGCTTTGCCACAATGCTCAAAGCATTGCACGTGTAGAAGTCATGATACTGACAACATCATGAATACGCCACTCGGTTACTGCGACAATTAATTGTTCATGTTAAAAGAATGCCGAAAATACTTAGCACAGAGAAAGTGCCATAAATTAAAGTTGATTTAGGTGGGATTTTGCATGTGAGTCAGCATATATTTCTAGTTCACTTGTCGGTAAACGATAAATCTGATTAATGTAAAAATTGCATTTTATAGGACTTCCGTGCAACAGATCAAGAGCACATAATGCAAGAAAAATTGCCGGCCAGTGAGCTTTTCTGTTGTAATTTCCATCCTGTCAAAGATCACAGCAATGAACTTGGTGAAAGTTATGATATTGACAACATAATGTAATCGTTGCTCAGAATCCAAAGTTGCCGAAAGTTAATTTGAATTACGGTGGATTGCAGGTGTGTCATAATATTTTTCCAGTTCAGACGATCTGGTTACTGTTAAAGTTTGTAGGAATAAGTGGATTTTAATTCAGCTAGCAGTTTTATATTAACTGTTTAACATCGCTAGTATTTAACAAAGAGAGACGCAGAAGAAAATTATTACTGATGATCCAAGCTGATTAGCCGCATAGATCAACAAGTCAACGCCTAATTGAACCAGATTATCATGGTTTACTTTATGCCTGTGATAATATAATTTTTTTTAAATTTGTTGGGTGAAGTGCAAAAAACATTATAATTGTTTTGTAATAAATCGCAGAAATGAGCTAAATTTTGATATAGTTACGTTTCGACTTATGAGAACTTTTTGGTTTGGGTACGTTTCAGCGTTCATAGTTACGTTTCGACTTGGGTACACTTCGGTCTGGGTACGTTTTTACTTGGGTACTTTTCGGCTTGGATACGTTTTGATTGCAAACCATAACGGTTTGTTTGATCGGCCGTCACAAAGTGCGCTGACTTGTTAATTCTTCCAACAATTTCAAGCAAACCGTTATAATAGGCACATTAACGAGTTCATGTCACCAAGGGCTCTTCTAGCCAATTAACATGGAATAATAACCTGGCTATTGGACGTGTTTCTGATAGTTTCTGATACTTTACGGTTTGTTTTGGAGAGGATGGTAATGAATATTATTATTCCTGGGGCTTTATGACCCAAAAATCAATAAACCCTTTGCGCATTCGATAGGCGTAATGCTGCCATTTCATGATCGAATCAAATATCAGATCTCAACAAACACGTTTTGTGCCCGTGTAGACAGCTATATCTACAGCCAAGTATTAAGTAAGGCAGTTTAGTGAAATCTACTATTACTGCTACTACCACCACCGCCGCCGCCGCTGCTGGTACATTTTTGTGGGTTTAACGCCAGGTTTCAGTACATGATATGCTCTGTGTGTGTGTGTGTGTATGTGTGTGTGTGTGTGTGTGTGTGTGGATTTTTAACGTAGCTTTAACAATGATTCAGTCATATCGCTACGATGTCTGCAGTGGGGCAGTTTATTGTGATGGTACCATTTTTATAAGTCTTTGGTATGACTCGGCCGGGGTTCAAACCCACGACTTCCCGCATCCGAAGCTGACGCTCTAACCATTTAGGCCACTGGAGCGGTCACATGATAGGCTATACATGGCGGCCGGAATATTTCGTGGAGGAAGAACCCGCGAATACACCGGGAAGAACGACCGACCCAGAGAAAGCTACTGGTAAGCTTTCTCACATACTCACATTGGTCGAGCCGAGACTCGAATTTACGTGCATGGAGGTAAGATATGTAAGTGGTCAGCAAAGGCGAGCATCTTAGACCACTCGCCACCCTCCTCCGCTATATTTATAATCACCACCACCAATACTACTACTACTATCACCACCACCACTAATGCTACTGCTGGTGCTACCACCACCTCCACTGCTACTACTATATAATCCAGCAACGACCACCGCTAATATTATTTCTACTACTGCCACCAGCACCAATACTACGAACTCTACTACTACCACCACCACTTCTACTACTATTACTATTACCACCGCAGCCACCACTAATACTACTACCACAACCACTACTAATACTACTACTACAACCACTACTGCTGCTGCAACTACTACTACTACCACCACAACTACTACTTGCTGTTACTACTTCTACTGCTACTACTTCGAATAAATGCCATTTCTGCACATATAAGTAGTACCAAAGAAACCAGTAGTAGTAATCGTCGTAAATAGCGTCTGCGTTACATATTTACGTTGATTGGCGTCAGTTCTAACACACGTATGAATATCAGAGGGTAGAGAGAAGCCACACAAACACCGTTTATGCTCGTATGTAAGGCGTGCCCAACAAACTGCAGTCCAACGTTCCATCACACTTCTCTCGAAACACCATTCTCTTTTTGTTAACTTTTCATCCTTTTTCGCCAAAATTCAACACGAAATTGACTGTGATGAGAACTAAGAATGATGCTGACCCCGGGGTCAGACTGTCTGTGCTGGCAGTGACGTCGTTTACCTGCGTCACCGGGGAGCAGTTTGAACACCAACAGTGCCAAACATTGACATTGATCAGCCGTCGCAAAGTGCGCTGATAGATCGTGATCTACTATGTTCAATTTTCAATAACTTCAGGCAAACAACACAGACCCTGATTTGCAGGTGCATTATGCGGTGGCTTATCAGGGTCTATGCTGTTCACTTGCAATACAAGTAGAACAATTATGTTCGCTTTTGATACAACTAGAACTCTGTAGACACTGATCTTCTGGTGCACTATGGGGAAACAAATCTGGGTCTATATTGTTAATTTGCAATGCAAGTTGAACAAACACAGTGGAACTTGATCTGCTGGTGCATTATGGGAGGGCAAATCTGCGTCTGTATTGTTCATTTGCAATATAAGTAGAACAAACTCTGTGGAACTTGATCTGCTGGTGCTTTATGGGAGGGCAAATCTGGGTCTGTGCTCTTCATTTGCGATACAAGTAGAACAAGCATTCTCGAACCTGTTCTTCTAGTGCATTATGGGATAGTAAATCTGGATCTATGCTAATCACTTTCAGTATAAGTATACCAAACACTGTAAACACTGATCTGCTGGTGCATTATGGGATGGCTTATTTTGGTTCTGTGCAATACAAAGAGAACAAACACTGTTCAAGCTGGTTTACTGGTACATTATGAGATTGTAAATCAGTTTACTTTATAATGTTCGCGCTGTACAAGGGTAATGCCTTTTAGGCTTAATAATTTTGGAGTATTATTTCGTTGTCTTTACTCACCTTTTTCTAATGACGAAAAGTTTGGATCACCTTCAAACTCCGTCTTCTGTCATCAGATGATTAAAAAGATATGCAGGTGGTTGCTGATGTAATGAACATAAATTTTCCTCAAGGATTCCTTCTTCTGGCTTCTGTGTGCAACCCGAGAGGAGCAATTAGAATGTCTAGACAAAGTTATATGTGTGTTGATTCTTCTATTGGTTCAGTATTTACTAGATAGTTTGATACGAGATGGGTGTTTTTCTTTTTGTCACATAGCTAAACAGGAGGACCTCCTAAAAATGTTCACACCGTACAGCCTATTTTTAATGGTATTTAGAAAAACTTATTTTGTTTGACTGAATTCACTTTTAAATAATCCTAATGTATTTTACATTGACTTTGATATGATCAACCAGCGTTCACATGGAACCTTCAAAGGCAATGGTGCTGGTGCTTTAAGATCAATGAAGTATAGAAAATCGTGCGATTTTGACACTGCCGACCATTTTGTCCAATACAATTACCCACCATGCAGTTGACCATGTTCCTAATAGACATCCAAAGAATCAACCTACACTGGAGTAGGAGCTGTCCCTTCTCTCAAAATACCACTGCCATCACAAGCTGATTGATGCATTTTAGATTTTTGCAGAAACGTCTGACTTGGTTGTTAGCTCATTTTCAGAACAGGAAGCAACGAAAAATATGTTTTAATGCTTGAAACAGCATGTCTAACACTGTCATATTTATCTTATCAACTTTGTTCGTAAAAATTCCATGCATACATACCTTCCACTGGTAACTGAACACCGGGCTGACCCCTTGGTCAAACGGTCTGTGGCGTTGTTTTCCAACGTGATCAAAGGAGCAGTTTTGCGAAGTACCGTATAACACTGACTACGGTCAGACCATCGCTATACCACATATACCACATTTGGTACCATATACACTTACCACCTCTATACCACAATTGTATACTCGTCAAAAGTTGTATTTGACAACAATTTCTCAAGGCCCTAGGATACAAAAAAGCTGACCTCTTTGATAAGGGCAACTATATAGACCAGCTAGTAGTTACCCTGCAATTTCAAAAGTGGAGGACAGGAGAAGCACCATCGACAATGGCTTCATGGTAGCCCGCAGGATTTTTTTGCAGGGGGTGGGATATATATATATATATATATATATATATATATATATATATATATATATATATATATATATATATATATATATTTGCAGTATGATTGGGTGGACAGTCTTTCCTAAAGCTTCTCACTAAAAAGATGAAATCTTAAGCTTCGAGCAGAACTCAGTCTTCGCAAACTACCTATCTATTTTGACCGAAAGCAGTACGTTTAATTGAAATCTTCTCTTCGTACCTGCGATAAAATCCCCAAAAGAGCACCGCAATACTAAATACTGTACAAATTACATCTTTTATTTAGCTAAACAAACAAGACTGTCTAATTAGCCTGATGACTGAACAATCTAATCATCCAGATGATCGCTCCAGTCTAATTATCCTGATGATCGCACCATCTCTCATACGCATATACATCTAAACATTCTTAAATATGTTTTACAAAATGAAAGCAGTGTACTCGTTGACAAGTTCGCCGCCAGTGGCATGCAAGTTAATGCCCAGTTCTGAGTTATTAATCTAGATAAAAGTAATAAAAACCCATCTCACGTCGTGATAAATACTATGAAATACCCGGTGAGGAGTGTGTGAAACTTCTGGGAATAGATATTAACCCTCGGCTAAATGTTAACAAGTACTTGTCAGAAAGCAACAAGGTTGCTTAATGTTTTGAAACGTTTGAGCGCTAAGCTAATATTTTATAAATGCTTTACAAGGCCAGACTTCAGTTATTTGTCACCTTGTCTGTTTTTTCTGTAGCAATGACAAATTCTGAGCAAATTGTACAGCACAGTTTCTTTTTTTAATGTATGACTTTAACAGAAGTTATACTTCATGCTGAGTTAAAGCAGATCCTCCAGCCATAATTATTGTCATTAATTATTAATTTGTCCTTTGTACTTGCATTTTGTTAACGTTATTGTAATTGTAACTTATTACTCTGTATATGATTTAATGCAACCTGGGTACAGTCGTCGATATATATATATATATATATATATATATATATATATATATATATATATATATATATATATATATATATATATATATATATATTTGCTTTGCCAATGTGTTCTTTTCTTTTTTTTTATTCTCCCGTTGATAATCCGTCGAAATAGATCATCATTAATTATTTGCACAACATTGAGATTGTGGCGATATCGACACCTGGGGACATGGTAGGTGTTTTCCATTAAGATTGATCTTATTAATAGCCAATTAACACATGCCCTTTACCTTGTCCAAAACGAGGCAAGGATGCCTTTATGTATACCCTGCTTCTCTGACACAACTGATAATTTTCTGTCAGAATCTTCTATTGCAATAAAATCCACGGTAAAGGCGACTGTAAGGAACCTATTTTCTAATTTTCGCAATAAGGGGAAACGGATATGGAAATCAATTCGAAACGAGGCGTTGAGGATATAGTTTGTATTTTTAGAACTAAGGACAACTTGATCGGAGTAATCAAGCGTGAAAATTACCCCTTTTACCCTGAGGGGTAACACAAAGGGCGCTGCGCTTAATTTTCGCATGTGCCAAGACCGTCAATCTTAAACTTTAAGAAAATTGACCTGACTGTAACCCATGCTAGTTTTAATGTTGTGATATGTGCATCATGTGCGTATAAGTGTCATCTAACGCTGTGCCAAGAGGGTTAGTGTAAGATAAAGATACGCTGTTGCAAAGCGTCACGGTATTTGTGATAAAATATCAATTACCGTGTCCAAGGAAAATTAGAATTTTAAAGATGATGTGCTCATTGTCGTTTTTTTTGTGGGGGGGGGGGTTGCTATATAAATATGACCTAATAACTGGAAAAGTTTACGTAAAGTCGTTTGGTCCGTGCCTGCTTTGTGTGTGATTAGGTCAAATTTATGCATGGAATGACAAGAAACAATGAGCAGTTAATTCAGTTATGAAATGTTAAATCTATTCACGTGTTAATATCTCTAGCCATTCCTGAACTATGGGTGGAGTGTGCAGTATCATCTATTTGCGTCAGTGTACATGGAGGGTCTGTATGCGTGTGAAGGTGAGATTTGCGTCATTGTTCATGTAGGGTGTATGCATGTGCGTTAAGGTGAGATTTGCGTCGTGTACATTTATGGGGTCTTTTGTATGTCTGCGAGGGTGAGATTTGCCTGTGAGGGTGAAATTTGCGTGAGAGCGAGATTTGCATACATGTACTCTTTTTGCAAGTGTATGTATACGGCATAATACCTTATGTGCAGTCACCAATTTACTAAATGGAAACGATATGGTTTAATAATAAGCATTATCGAGTAAATTGATAGATGATGCGACATAGATATTCATAAAAAGGTATTTTGACGAATCAAGATTTAATCGTTCTCTGTTGCTGATAACAACGTGATAAGATCAGGAATTTTATCAGCGTAATTTAGATTGTATCCAGTTTACAGCACCGTGTCAACTACTACGAATTTGTGTTTACTAACAAGGACAAACACACGTTACGTTTATACCAGCACGCGAAGAAATAACCGCAAATATGCAGGGGCAAATAAAGCGTAACAAAGCGCGACAATATATTTAGATAGCCACACCAGTGGATAAAGAGTGCCGCTGTTCTGTGTCTCTAAATGCAACAGACACACAAACACTGATTCAACTACTCGACAGCAACATAAATAAATAAATAAATAAATAAATAAATGCTGTCTAATATGATGTCTTCCCGGTCGTATCGAGTTGACTCGTGTCAGAATATCATGTTTGACTCACCAAACTTCCCAAAATAATTGGAAAGAAATCCAAACTAATTAGAAAATATTATCATCTCTTTCCTTTCTCGGAATGTATTAACTCACGAGAATCTTAAGTTCAGGGATAATTGAAAATTATGAGAGAGACAGACAGACAGACAGAGAGCACGTAACATTTGCCCACTAGTCGACTACGCATCAGACTATAGCGTAAAAGAGCGCGCCAAACTAAGATGGGCTGTCTGGTTGGAAGTTAGTGCAATCGATGCGTTTTGCTTGATGAAGAACACAAACCACAACTATTATGTTTACAAAACATCATCGCTTGCCAAAATTTTACAACTTGCCTCGTCTTTCGTCTAATCAACCTTCGATTGGAAACGTGGTCGATTCGGTGCAAGACTTCAGCTATGTCTGATGTTAGATTTCAGTTTTTGTATGGGGCACGCCAGAAATGACGTCTTGGGTTGTCTTTTACCTTTCTTTCAGTCACAGAAAAGAACATGATTATTTATTATTTCCACTAATCTTGTTATCGATATACTTGTATAACAATTGGAGCCAAAACAACGACTAGGGTGGCATAATCTAGGTACAAGATAATAATAGCGTCTGATAAAATCATTTGTAAACTAAATCCATCATGGAACAGTGTAGCTATACAAATTCAGTTAGGCTGATCCAGATCTATCGGACACATCATCATGCTTGCATCCTCTTTGAATATTTGAACAACAAAATACCTTATACAACAGGCAATCTCGAGGCTTTGCATGCAATGAGAAATGCTTTTTTCATTGGAATGAGGGGAAAAGCATATCTTTCGCGATTGCACCCAGTCACACTTGACCACGGATTGCGCAGCATGATTTTGCAAAAATTATATAAAAGCTTTACAAAGATAGTCAATTATAATACAATATGGTTATAATAGGAAGTAGTTTCGATAGTATCATATAAAGATTTTATCCGGGACTAAATCTGTCGCTGAGATATAAAACGCATTATGGACAAATGTTGTCATGTTTCAAACGATATGTCAAGCAAAAGGCATGACTGACATTTTTAAAGGAAGTTATCTCTACTAAATGGTTATCATGATATTGGGAAATATAATCATAATTACTGTATCATAATTACAAACAGAATTAGTGTTTTCTTTGTAAGAAAATATATTCTTGTATTATTAAAATACAGTAACCACATGATAGTTTATAGATGATATTTTAATCGTCTGCCGAAGAACTTCATCCGAAATTGAATATTCTATTTCATTCCATGCAGTTTGCATACCATGTGTGAAAATGGCTGTAATTGTTACGTTTTTTGGTCTCTTCAGAAAGCTCCAAAAGTTAAATCTAGTTTCTAAAATGGCACAATAAATTATTTAGTCTTATGGCTTATTGACATGGATTTATCATTAAATTTTCAAATCCGTTGTTAAACTAGAAGTCATCTCTTGGAACCAAAATACCATACTATCTGAGAAACTGACTTAAAGTTAAACTTAACCGAACAGATGGACGAACTGTATTATCCAAATAAAATTCATGGTGGGGCATACAAATTGCATTGACTGCATATTTCTGGCGAAGGTGTCACTTACGGTCAAGTTTCTGCACTCAGTATTCCGTTTATGTTAATTTCCAAGGCAATTTAACAGATTTGTATTTGAATGGGGGATCAAATTAGTCCGATAAATCAACCCAACCCCCCAAATCTGTGTTTATACTGATGGACGACATGTGGGTCTTATGTTACCTGTTGATTAAAATGTGCAATTTTGCTGCATGCAAATCTTTCCGGAACAAACCTGCAAACACCTTAGACATAAACCGGTAATTGGTAACAGCTGTATCTAGCGCGAAATTCAAAATGGCTACAGAACAGAGGGTTGTGCTATTCCAAATGGATTTACAAGTGACCAAATATATCATTTGCTCCGGAAATATAATGTACATGTTACCAAAGGAACTCTTCAACCGACGGTAGCTCCACAGCCGCAAGAAATACCGGTAAGTGTATAAAATGTACACCAATGTGTGCAGCCAAAATTGGCTGCCGACTTTTGCGGGTTTTAATGAATAGGCGATATCAGCCCCTAAAACGTCAATCAATATCATCACGGGCGAGGGGCTGATTTATCGGCCTAGGATCGAATTTAAACTGGTTCCTCACCACTACCCTAGTAGTAGATTATTGTGTGGCTGTCGGTCTCGCTGCTTCTTTCTTTGATCCCCATTTACCGGTTAGATAAGTGGGGTTTTGTAGCTGTACTGACCATAAACTAAAAGTTCCTATGGGATGACATGTTTTCCATCTTTCGTCGGTTGTCTGTCTGTTTGCACCTGTCTATTATTGCTACTTCTCTTAAACGTCTTGGAGGGTTGCCATGAAACTTTGCACACACATTTAACCCAAGGTCTAAGTGGTACTTAATGAAAATGGCTCCACTCATCATCATCATTTATGGCCGCCACAGCGGATATTCTTGAAAATTTGTCATCGCTATTTCCTTCTGGAAGAATGATTATATCGATACGGGGTTTTCATTAAAAGACTTCTTATGATGTCTAGTTGGTTCTAACTAAAAATGGTGACGACCAATGGCAGCTATCTTGAACGTCTTGTTTATCGCTTCTACTCATGACTTGGGATTTCACTAAAACACTTCTCTATATATGTGACCGGTCCTATGTGGAATTAATGCTAACATTACCTCCTAAAATATGAAAGTCCCGTAACAGATACTTCTAAACGGATGCCTATATCAACATCTACCCCAACCCCAAAAAACAACAACAATAAAAAAAAAACAAGCAAGAAACAAAAGAATTAAAACCTCTTTCTTGTAATATATAGTTATTCCAATTTGAAAATGATGTTAGTCTAACCACCAAAATGGCTGCCTTGACATCCAGAAAATCTACTTTGCTACTTCCCCTGAAATGATGGTCTCATCGACATGAGGTTTTCATCAAAACACTATTATAGCAATTAGTAATTTGGTCTACATGGAAATGGTGATCATATGTTCCTCAAACATGGCACCATAATAGCCATCTTAAAAATATTGTCAAAACAACAACTCTTGCATGAATGGCGGCATAGGCATGGGGTTTTCATTAAAATATTTCGTATAGCATTTAATTGGTTCTTAATGAATATGGTTACAATTTGACACCAATATATCAGACTTTTATGTAGAAATTTTAAAAACCAGGCTTATTTGACATTTGAGTCAAGTCTAAAGTCATTTCTTGCATTTTTGTGCGTCATTAAGGCTACGTGCACAGTGACTTGCACATGTACAAGTGAATGTTGACTAGAATTTGTATTTAGTTGCATACATATGGACAAGTTGATAGTCAGTACCTTAATTTTAACATCAAAGGTCTTGACTCGTATTTTTAGCTGCACTGTCTTGCTTGCCTCGATACTATAAACAGATGTGAATGGATTTGTTTTTATTCAGGGATTTTTCTTGTTGGTTCTTTTTTTTTCCTCTTAAAATCCAGTTTGTGGAGATATCTGGTGAATACGTTGGATGATGGCACTTAATAATTCTGCTTTTTTGGTGGTGGTGGTGGTTGATTTTCTTTTACAAAGTTGGGAATTACAGACTTAACAAAATTTAGCACATTGGTATATCTTGATATCGTCTGCGATACATTGAATGATTTTATATCAATTATATTAAATCAAGGTCAATGGCTATTACAAAGAATGTATCCAGCACTTATAAATATATTTGGAACATGCTAACTCGGATATGGCAGTGGATATTTATGTTACCGAATATGGTATGTTGGATTTCTCCATAATAGTAGAGATGGTTTCAGTGCTCAGCAGTGAAAAACAAGAAACGTTCTTGTCATGGATTCTTAAAACAAATTGTAGCAATAGTGTCAGTCCCTTCCTTGGACTCTTGTTATACATGGTTTTTGACTGTACATAAATAAATATAATGATTGCTTGACTTTTCCTTTATCGTTATATTGGTCATGCCTTTCCAGTACTGTGTGCCTGTTCTTTTCTTACCCTCAGCACTGGCGCAGCCCACCCTTTTTAATTTTTTTTTTTTTTTCATTTGTTGGGGCCTTTTATATGCCTTCACACAAATGAGTTGTTCTCACAGAATATGGCGTGTTATCCGTCTGTCAATAAAAATTTTATATAAAAGATGAAAGACTATCTCTCATTATAATAACCTTATATGACGATAAAAGTAAAGATGTACAAACATAAGACCGGAACATAACAATGGATGCCAACATTTCTAATCCAAAGAATAATCGGTCAGGTTAGTATATAGGAGTCCGGATCCGTACCTGAAAGTACACTATCCGCAAAATATCTGTTTCTGATCAGCTAGTAAACAGGGTCGTTCAGATTGCTTTTTTTAGGGGTAAAACATCAAAATAAAAATGTTAAATGAGACTGTCTTTTGTAAACTGAATCCTTTGATAGGGGACATACAGCTATAATGCATGTGATATATGATTCAGACCAATTAACAAAAAGCACGCAGTACGAAATAATTATATGGAAATCAATATGAAAAGCATACATAGAATATCCAACGTAGATTATTAAAACAGGATATTATTTTAGGTAATGCCGTCCAAGGCTTCATATTCCGTCTCTCGAGGAAAAAGAAAAGGAAATCCTCATTGGACTCTATGACCAGGGAATATGCATTGAAGTGGTTGACCAAGCAGGCTGGCTGTAGACCGAATAACAACGCTGAAATATTTTGTACCCCAACTCTGACAAGTAGTTTGTATTTATTTGGTTATTTTTTACGCTAAGACGTGGTATGGGACCATACCATGTTAGGACGAAAAATACCAGATCACTGTGACATAACATCATGAATGAGGTCATTTCATCACAAAGTGTGTGTGAATGATTTGGATTTTTAACGTAGCTTTAACAGTTTTTCAGTCGCATCACTGCGATGTCTGCAGTGTGGCAGTTTATAGTGATGTCTAGCACTGGGACATCATGCCGAAGACATGCAGCTTCATGTCCCACCCAGTTACATTATCCTGACACCAGGCCGACCAGTCCTGACACTAACCTCTTAATGCTGAGCTCCTAACGAGGCAGCTGTTAGTACCATTTTTATAAGCCTTTGGTATGACTCGGCCGGGGTTCGAACTCACGACCTCCCGCATCCGAGGCGGACGCTCTGACCACTATGCCAGCGGATCACAGAACTATTGTTATTTAGGCAGTATATCTGTATCTTAATGCTTACGTATGTACACGTGTAATAACATATAATTTATAAACAGTCCCACTAGTTTACCGTGTAATAACATTATATAATTTATAAACAGTCCCACTAGTTTACCGTGTAATAACATTATATAATGTATAAACAGTCCCACTAGTTTACCGTTGCTGCTACCTGGCAATATCCAGCGGTATTGATCGTAGTTAAGTAACATTATTCACCGCCTCCTTATATGGTAAGTACATGCCTGCATTCGTAGAATACTTTTTTTCTAGGACCAAATAAATATGACGATCGTAATACAGAACGCTGACAACGTCATAAACATGATGAACATCAGAAGCCGACAATAACTGTATAAACCCTTTTTCTACCTGACACCAGCGCTCATTAAATCTAGCTCTATTCCAAAAAAAGAATATGTATCATCCAAATCAAATAAGGAAATCTGAAAACACACAAGCACTTAAATTGCATGGAGAAAATAATAAATAAATATGATTTGTACAAAATATTAAAATAGATGGCCCTTGATTGCTAGTTGCTACTGTTTTTTTAAGAGAGAGACAGACAGACAGACAGACAGAGAGTCAAACTGATATCTGATACACTGTATAACTAACTGAACGTCTCTTACACGTAAACAGTGCACTTTTATCCACTCTCGACAGCGACTTTTATCTTGTGGTGGAAATACAAAGAAACACAAACAACTCCAAACTGAATCTCGATGCTTATTTATATGTATTATCCAAGACCTATGGGCTACAATACACTTGGAATAATCCTGACGCAAACTGTATATTTTAAATTTACCCGCAACCATGACAGCAACATGGAATAACGGCAATCACAACGACCACTTTAGACGGAATACTTCTCGCTCATCTTTTTATAAGTGTATCTTCAATTATCATTGATATATTGCATAATGTTTTCCTTATATCAGCATTTCGTTGTGTTTGTTTGACTAGGTGGCATTCTATCCTCTTCAAAAATTTAGTTTCGTTCACTTTTGAATGATAATCTCTTCCCCTCCTCCATATACGCGCGAGCTTCATTAGTTGGTAAGTGGCATATATTATTACACAGTCCCCATGTTTCATTCTTACACAGAACGATGCGCAGATTGTTCAAGAAAACTTTGAAATAATCTTTCATTTTATCTGTGTTATTCTTTTAACATAACAGAACGATTAATAGATGCTTCTTTTAAGTTGTTGTTGTTGTTGTTATAGGGTTTAACGCCATTTTTCAGCACAAGATAGGCTATACATGGCGGCCAGTATTAATGGTGGAGGAAGAACCCTGGAAAACCCCGGGAAGAACCACCGACCCACGAGAAGCTACTGGCAGGCTTTCTCACGTACCCACGTTAGCAGAGCCTGGACTCGAACCCACGCAGATAGAGGTGAGATGGCAGTGATCCGTAACGATCAGCGCTTTAGACCACTCGGCCACTCGGGGCCCCGCTTCTTTTAAGAATATAATTAAAAAGTGAGTATTGAAAAATGTCTGTGTTTATCGTCGTGCAATAAATAGAGAATTACATTTGCTTTCATTTCACATAAAATGTATGAAACAAGACTGACAAAAGATATAAACTCATTAAACTCGCTTTATAAATTTTATTTGATAATGAGCAGACTAAATTCGTCTGTTTATCCTGCTGTCTCCCAATTTTTCTTGGCCTTGCCTTTACATAAAAATCCTATGAACGTTATAGAAAAATAGTTACTTATGGTAGTCGATGGGATCAGATTCGTTGTATGGTTTGTAAGTGACATGGTAGGAGCCTCGCCCGGTAAATTTACTTTGGCTGAGTTTCACTCTGTACCGGGTCGGTATAGTTCTTTCCACATGATATCGCGAGTGGTACTTGTGGTACTTTATGCGGTTTCCAAAAATATATTAATGCCATTGGCCTGACAAATGTATCAGATTAGTTTCGTTTATAACGGCTTCAATGATTTCTTGCCTTTCTTTCCTCCGTTAAGGCGGACAATATGCATAATAAAATATTCTCACCCATACAATCGAGAAATCTACTTGCTAACCTTACTTTTCCTACCTCAGTCTGGTTATCTGAGACCTGTTTTTGCAGTCATGGTGTCCACGCGCTGGGAATTACTTTTAATAAGAAACCCTTGATATCTTCTGATGTGCCTGACAAAAACAACAACAACAATAGCAGATATACAACAATAAGAAAGTCACTCATAAAGCAACTTAAGGTCTCTCCAGCTTTGATAACACCATACAAAACATTTTGAAACACACACACACACACACACACACACACACACACACACACACACACACGTCAGTAGTGTAGTGGGGTAGTAGGGGGCATATGAGGCCAAAGAAGGAAAAACAGCCTGGGCCTGTATGGGGCACAGATTTATAGTGACAAAAAATCACCCTGGGCCTATATGGGGCATATGGGAATTTTGTATAGCGACAAGAGGAATGGAACAGGTAGGGTGACGTCACGGTACTGGACACTTGCAACAATGTAGCAAGTACCGTGACGTCATGCCACCTGTTTCATTTCTATACAAAGTTTTATGCATTCGCGTTCGTGTCAGTGGATAGTATAGTATGTTTTATATATTCGCTTTTTTTCCATAGATTGATGAACATCAATCTATCATACACAAATTATACAATCGACTAAAAAAAAATTTTTAGGTAAGAGAATCATGTTTTAGGGAGTTATAAAGAAAGAATATATCTTTTCGAGGCAGTGGAGTGGCCTTGAAAAAGGGCCTTTGGGTTTTATGTTAACACCAGTTCGTTAACATAGAGGGCATCTCACTGATGTTCTTCTCTTCCTCAAACTTTGTCTATCCTCTGGACCGTAGATGAGGACTCGCTTCAGACAACCTTGTCTTTCCACATATGTCCTTCTTTTCCAAACGCTTGTCTCGGTGATCCTAACGATTCTCCATGATGATCTCACATACACGGGTAAGTCCGTACGGAAAAACAACGACGATACAAAAGTAGACGATTCTACGTTGGTCCACATCTTGTGACGAGGAACAGGTGAAGGGAATGAAGTGAACCGCGTTTATTTATAGTGGAAGACCGGATCGAAATGGATTGAAATTGTTCACCAATCCCAACACGCGTTACAAAATTCAGTCACTTCGCGGAGTCTGTCTTCCAATCCGAAGAGAGCTACCTGTGACGTCACATTCCCTATATAGGTGCACTAGCGTCTGTGCGTAGTGAATCGATGCGACATTGTTTTGTGAAATATGACTGAAACTAAGAAGACGATGAATTGGGGTGCACCGGCTGTGGAGACGAGAAGCGATGGCATAGCAGTGGCTACCAAAGTTAATACAGCGCTACTTCCAGAAGAGACCGATTTCAACTGGGATTTAGTAGATTTTCTCTCTTCGCAAGAATTTGTTCCGGTACCAGTACCTTCGCCACCTTCGCCTTCTTTACCACACGTCGAGGATTTTAAACAGAGAGAGAAAGAAAAATTGGAGAAATTTTTACAACAGCAGAAAGAGGCAGAATAAGCATTTCTCCTTGAACAGCAACAGCGAGAAGAAGAAGAGGCAAGAAGGAAACGACAGGAAGAAGCAGCAGAGAAGAAACAAGGTTTAGGAGAGAAGGAGAACAGTGAACCTCAAACGGTAACGGTACTTTTGGACATTTTGACCGAGTTAAGAAGTCTGAAACAAATGTATCAGACTTCTTTATTACGACCCAAAAGAAAAAGACCTTCCCGAGCCAAACAGTCCAACCCTGTTACTACTCCGGAGATACCACCCCTAGTGATTTCTACCACATCATTGACAGGAGCAAGTCCAGAAGTAGGCCTTGGTCGTGGCAAAGGCTTAAGGCAGTTAAAGTTGATTGCTTCTCGTTCCTACGTTTTTTCTAAGAAAAAAAACAAACACAGAACGGTCCTTTTCAGGGCCACTCACTTCTTTCGAAAAGAGATAATATTCATTTTGCCAAAATCAATTAAAACTCAAAAATCCCTTGTTTAACCCTATGATATACGTGTTGTGAGTGCGTGAGTATAGGTCCTTAATATTCTAAACAGTCAAAACCAAGAGACACTTACGTTTTTTTCAGTCTGGTCTATTCTGGTACAAATATTTATAATTCAATATCACAACACAACATAACACAACACTTTTAAAAAGTTCATAGACTTCTTCTGTGTCTTTTTCTTCTTTCACTCTATCTGTTTTCTGATTTTCTTCACTTTCACAGTTTTTTCCTCTTCTTCCTCATTTTTTTCTCGTCTTCTTTTCTTTTCTGTCTTCTCTTTCTGAACGTGTCGGGGTTCTTCCTTTGCCGATGGCACCTCTTCTTCTTCCTCCTCCTCCTGCTCCTGTTGTTTCTTAGGGCAGTCTGAAGACCAATGTCCTTTCTCTTGACAATGATAACAGGTATCTTGACTTTTGTCTCTTCTGACACGGGTCTTGCTTTTTTGACGATCTGGACATTCTGTAGCCCAATGGCCTTTCTTCTGACAGATATAGCAGGTATCTTGCCTTTTATCTCGAAAGGAGGGAGAGTAGTCTGTCGGCTTGTCTGAAAAAAACTTTCTTATGACACCTCGCAAAGCTCTAATCAGAAGTTCGATTTGTGTGGGTTCTTCCATCGTGCTGATCAGCTTGAGAGCGAAATGAATACTGAGAGGGAAGGCAGCAAACCTTTATATATACACTGAGCCTGACGTGGATATTTTGGATATATAGGGGTCCATGGCGTTTCAAATGTAGTCATTTGACTTTTTGCAGTGAAGATGAAACGATCGCAGCATTTCGTAAAGAAAGGAGAAGAAAGTAAGAGGCAGAAACGTGATTTATCGCCTCGCACAGTAGCGGAAGTCTTGGCTCAAATTCATGCCAGCGATTTTGAAGATGAGATGAGTGAACCAGAATCCAGACCCAGAGAGTCTACACCAAGTCAAAATCCATCACCACCAGTAAACTCTGAAAATTACTACCACATTCGAGAGACGGACAAACGCTCCTCTAGAAAATTTAGAACCACAGCCTACACGTACACGGTAAAGTTTAAAGATTTCAAGTCCGACGAACCGTTGGAAAAAGCAGAGGGGTCCATCACCAATGTGTGGGATTCTTTGTTAACCACACTGAAATAGAAATGTGAAGCCAAAGAAGCCGATCGCTTGAGACTTTCCATTCATCACGACAGTTTGAAGTCACCCGTTTCGATCGAGTTTAGCAGCCCGGCAGAATTGACACCTTCCAAAGTCATGGACAAGATTCAACACGTGGAACAATCCAAAGACAAGTTTCACATCACCGACGGAAAAGCGACACTGTTCATGACCCACGTGTCTCTTCCCCAAGGAACAGGAAATGGCAAAAAGGTGATCTTGGTAGAAAATCTTCGCAGCATCAAGCGCAGCCTCATTCAAATTAACAACATTCAAGACAAGATGCGTTTAGCCCGTGCCATCGTGGTGGGACGAACGTATGCCGACAAGAGCGACACGACAGAATGGAAAAGAGCCTGGCAAACTATTCGGAAATCTAGCAGAGTCAAACAACAAAGAGAAGCCGAACTCCTGTTACAGCAAGCGGGGATATCCAAAGACACACCCTGTGGCATTCCTGAAATGCAAAAGTTGCAAGACGTCTTGGCTCCACGCTACATCTTGAAAGTACACCCTCAAGAAGTGCGTGGACCTCTGTTGTTTCGAGGCAAAAATTTCAAAGACGAATATAGATTCACGTCTATCATCACGATGAACATTTCGATGCCATTACCAGTATCGCTGCATTTCTGGGATACAGTTATTACTGTGAGAAATGTGACTATGGCTATAACAATCGAGAGCAACACAAGCATTGCGGATCGAAATGCTTAGGATGTTTAGCCTCTAAGCCCTGTCTGGACCAAGGACAAGAACGAGTGCATTGCCCAGCTTGTCAGCGCACGTTTGTCAGCCCTTTCTGTTACCAACAACATCTAAAGACGCAAGGTTAATAGCAGAAAAGTGCTTGTCAGCTCCTGAGATTGTGCCCTACTTGTGGACAAGGCATACGTACCAATAATGCCAAGGCGCACATATGTTCAGGAAAGAAGCGATGTCACATTTGTCGCCAAATCATAGACTTGGAACACCAATGCTACATTCAAAAATACCAATCCAAACATGAAGAAGAAGATAATGACCAGAAGAAAGACAATTTCATCTTTTTCGATTTCGAATGCATGCAAGAGACTGGCATTCACATTCCTAATTTCTACGTGGCTCATCGCGCGTGTGAGAAATGCATCCAAGTGCCTATCTTTACTCATTGCCCTCACTGTAGCAAGATTCCTGGAGGACGTGAAAAAATCTTTCGTGAACCGAACACGTTGACCGATTTCGACCAATGGATCTTAGACCCTATTGACGAGACGTGGAGCCAAGAAGACATCGAACGTTACGGAGATAGTCATCGCTATGCCACGGTGATGGCTCACAATTTCTCGGGATACGATGGGCAGTTTCTTTTGAGATACTATACGGAACAAAGTACCGAACGTCCTAAAGTGACTTTGAACGGAGCCAAAATCTTTTCTATGCAAGTGGGTCAAGTGCAGTTTAAAGATTCGATGAGTTACTTGGCCATGCCTTAGAGTCGCATGCCTAAAACGTTTGGAATGACAGAAATGGCCAAAGGATATTTCCACACTTTTTCAATACAGAAGCCAATCAACACGCCCTTCTGCCCCATTTGCCTGAGGCTCACTACTACGACCCCGACAACATGCGTACCGAACAACGAGAACTTTCTACGCTTGGCACCACACTCACGCCTCGGACCCTTCCGACTTTCAGGAAGAAATGTTAAAGTATTGTCGTTCCGACGTGGACATTTTACGGCGTTGCTGTGGAAAATTTCGAGAATTATTCATGGAACACGGAGGGATCGATCCTTTGAAAGAAGCTTGCACCATTGCCAAAGCGTGTTCCTTAGTGTACCGCCAACGATTCATGCCCGAGAAACACCCTAGCTGTCATCAGTCCTCAAACGACGAACTTTGTCAAACGTCAATACTCGGTCAAAGCCCTACGCTGGTTACATTACTTGTGCGACAAGGAAGACAAATGGATCCAACACGCCCGCAACGGAGGAGGCGAAAAGACCATCGGAAGGTATTCAGTGGAGGGCTGGGACTTAGAAAACCCCCAGATCGTGTACGAGTTTAACGGGTGCTTATTTCACGGATGTCCCATCTGCTACCCTCAACGTAACACTAAAAATCAGTTTTTACAACGGACCATGGAAGATTTGTACCAGGTCACTTGTCAGCGACGCTTGAAGTTAGAAGAGCAAGGATACCAAGTGGTAGAAATGTGGGAACACGAGTACGATCACCGTTTGAAAACCGATCCCGAGTTTAAGCGTATCGTGGAAAGTTACAAGCTGGTGGACCCACTGAACCCAAGGGACAGTTTGTACGGAGGATGGACGAATGCCACCTGTTTGCTATACCAAGCCGACGAGGAGAAAGGAGAAGAAATCAACTACTTGGACGTGTATTCGCTGTATCCGTACGTGTGCAAATACTGTCACTTTTCCGCAGGGCACCCGCAATCGCCAATACGAAGGATTGATTAAATGTAAAGTCTTGCCTCCCACGTACTTGTACCATCCCGTTTTACTTCACCATTGCCAAGGAAAACTGATGTTTCCCTTGTGCCGTACTTGTGCCGAAACGTGCAACCAAGACCAACCTTGTCAGCACACTCAGGAAGAACGCGCCTTGACAGGAACGTATGTCAGCGTAGAATTCTTCAAAGCTCTGGACTTGGGATACCAGCTGTTAGAAGTGTACGAAATTTACCACTTTCCCAAGACAGAAAAATACCACAAGGGCGACGAGACTCAGAAAGGCATTTTCGCAGACTACGTGAATGCCTTTTTGAAACTGAAACAAGAAGCCAGCGGCTATCCTTCCTGCTGCCACACTCCCGAAGACCAAAAAAAATTCAAAAACAAACACTGCGAGCAGGAAGGGATCACTTTAGACCACGTGGAGAAAAACGAAGGAAGGCGATCGTTTGCCAAAGTGATGTTAAATTGCTTGAGGCAAAATAGGACAACGACCGTGTTTACCCAAGACGGAGTATTTGACAGAACCTTCCCGCTACTTCTAGATAATTCACGACAAAACTAAATACATGAAACACGTGGACGTCGTTCGTGAGGACTTGATCTTAGTCAATTACGAAGAAGAACTGGACTTTGTAGAAGCCGACGAATTTGGAAATGTCATCATTGCGGCTTACGTGACAGCCAATGCTCGCTTAAAACTGTACGAAGCTTTAGAACTGTTAGGAGATCGTGTGCTGTATTTTGACACGGACAGTTGCATCTACATCGATCGCCTGTGTCAACCTCATCCTGTCATCGAAGGAGACCGTTTAGGAGCCTGGATTGACGAGCATCCCGACGACAAGATTCTAAGTTTTTGCAAGTGGCGGTCCCAAAAATTACGGCTACGAATACAGTGACCCTCAAGGAGAAGTACACACGGAGTGTAAAGTGAAAGGATTGACTCTCAATTATCGCACCAGTCGACTGGTGAACTTTGGCGTCTTGAAAGAAGCCTTGCAGTCTGGACAGGATGGAAATTTTAAAGTGATCACCCACGAACCGCACAAGATTGTACGTTTACCCACACATCAAATCGTTAGCCGACCCTTGGAAAAAGTCTATCAAATCGTGTACCAGAAGCGAGTACGGCTTCCCAATCACTTCACTTTAACGTACGGTCACGACGATATTGGCCAGCATATAAAAAAGGACAACGTTCAAGACCGATAGTTCATTGTGACTACCATTGCCAAGCGAGAAAGATGAATCCTTTCAAACAGCAAGTATCAAGCAAGAGCAAGCTCGAATGCGATGCTGTGCCTTGCGATGGTAGGGATGCCGTACGTTATGACCTCAGCGATTCAGTACCACATCATGGGAACTTTGCTATAACTACTTCTACCATACCTACCATGGAAAGTGATGCTGTGCGTGTCAAACCTGACGGATGCAAAAGCGATGCCACTCGTTATCGTACTCCTTTACACTTTATTGGTTTTCATGGTGGATGTCATCATTATGAAACCATGCGGCTACCACCCTACGGATGTCATGCAAAACTGAGCACACTTCTGCATATTTCACCATACCCTCATCGAAATGAACCTGTGAAAGACGAATATTCGTTCCCTGTACGTTTGCCTGAATACTGCGACTTTGAAAGTCGGATCCAAACCTTCCGAGGAAAATGGCCAAAATATCTGGAAGGACCTACCCCCGAAGAATTAGCTAGAGCTGGATTTATCTACTTGTGCGAAGGGGATAAAGTCAAGTGCTTCAGTTGCGGTGTGTCACTTCACGAGTGGGAGAAGAAAGATTGCGCTTACTTGGAACATGCTCGATGGTCTCCAGATTGTCACTACCTACCTTTAGTGGGACCTCGTCATTGAAGTGGGCATACCATGTCGTGTAAGAAACCAGCTACCTCGCTAGGAGTCAAACGTTGGACAACACCTAGACAAGTATTTAAACCCCATTTGAAAAATAATCTTCAAACATTACCAAACGAATTACAAGAGAAGATCTACAAGGGCATTTGGCTGGGACTTGCCAGAGCCAAATCTCAATGGGTGACTGAGGAACTTTTATGTCGAGAAATTCACAAGAGGAAATTGACAAAAGTCAACAAAGAAGTCAGATTTCTCTGGATCAAAGGTGCATTCTTCCTAATATTCCGCTTTAGACCATTTACATTTGAAGATTTTATTGACATTCTTGACCGATTCCTGGAATGGCAGTGGTCAGAAATTACTCACTATGTTCGTTACTTTCGCTCTTGGAGAAGTGTTTTGGCTGACATGGTCATGGATACTTTACAAGAGAACATTCGTGGTTTGCCTGTGGAGTTGAGAGAACGCATTTACCGCGAGTTGGTCAAAATACAAGTGAAACGCAAAGAACAATTGCATCCGTTACGTCACCGATGTTTAAACCACTGGTACCTGAATGCAATAAAAGGACTGATTCTGATGAAAGTGTTCCAGTGGTCAGACATTGATCAACTACTCGTAGGCGAGAAGGATTGGTTTGTTGTTAGTGATTGTATGTACTACAAGGTAGACTTACTGCAACGAATTCCAGAAGAAGAGTTAGAGTGTTACCAACATCTCTTACACAACGTAAACTTAGGTCAACAGGAACCTTCTGAACGGTGTGTGATGTGCAAGTTCGTGACCAAACAATTTAGATTTGCCACTGGAGTACGACCATCTCTGTGCAGAAAGTACACTTATTGTCTCCGAGAAAAAGAGGTATAAAAACGGACTACCATGCCACGACCTTTATCATTCTTGATACAACAGATTCCGTGGAAGGAAATCAATGACACTATTCAAACGGTGGAGGATTACGATCGCCTATTACGAGAACTGTGTCCATTGAATTGGGGTCGACGTGTAGTGTGTATCTTAGTGACTTGCTTTCTGGGATTTCGTTTACCAGCCGATTCCTTGTGGACTCTTTACGAACAGTACATACCACCCAAAACATGAAAGTGGTCCTTTTAAATGTACACGAGAGACTCATTCTGCTCAAAGCTTTGCACTTTCATCTTGATACTTCTCAGCCTCTATGGGAAAACAAGATTCGTCAACTTTTAGGCACTGGAGATGTGTACGACGACATGTGTGTAGCTTGTGACTTACACCCTCACTGGAAAGATGTACGTGACTGGAAAAGTTGCCGTTTTGAGGCTTGGACAAAAGAAGTGGCACACTATGCCCAAGATTTGTAATCCTAAAAAATTAAAAAGTTCAGTGAAAAAAGTAACTTTTAAACCAGTGTTAGTGACAGTGCCAGAAGAAGAAGAAGAAGAAGTCGTGACCGAGGAAAACCACTCTCTTCAGGACAGGACCGTGATCGACATCCCCGAAAGGCCATTCCGGGAGGACTCTTGTGTGACTGTGCCAGGAAGTGTAGAGACTCTAAGAACATTACACACTACCCCTACGATTTCACCTCTTGATCACCACAAATGTTGTACAGAGACTTGTTTATATTCCACTATGATCGTTTTGATGTGTCTTTTATTCATGTACTTAACCATTTGGGTTTTAAGTATTTTTGTCTTTCGTGTTGTTCACAATTAAAGATGACAATAAACGTGTCCTGAAAAAAGTATAAAAACTCTTGTCTTGTCTGTCTTCGTATCAAAAGTGACATTTCTTACACCACTATGGCTACCTCTACTGTCTCTGCTCCCTCTTCCTCCACTGTCAAAGTCATTGACGAACACATAGATCGTACTGGTTGGGAGGCCTTGTATCTTCGCCATCCCTTTAACATGCTCATTTCTGGACCTAGCGGTTCCGGCAAAACCGAATTTGTCAAACTTTTGATCGAACATAAACTTCATTGGATCGATCGTCCACCTCAACGAATCGTGTGGTGTTACAAAGAGTGGCAATCGGCGTACAGCCTTCTGCGAGAAAGTCAAGGTGATTCCATAACCTTTGTGGAAGGCA
>JAECUM010042973.1:0-11226 GCA_016617855.1 Megalonaias nervosa
TATTATTATTGTTGTTGTTGTTGTTGTTGTTGCTATTATTGTTGTTGTCATTATTATCATCATCATCATTTTTATTATTACTGTTGTTGTTGTTGTTGCTTTTGTTGTTGTTGTTGTTATTATTATTATTATTATTATTATTACAGCCAGGAGTGCCATTACAGCAGCCCCTCCTACAAATCATGTGCCAGTCATCATTGGAGTCATTATCGTCTTCATCATCCTCATTCTTGTGTTTGCAATGCTACTCTTCATTTGGAGGTAAGTAATTAACAAGATAAAATCTTCACATCAGTAACCATTTGACCTAATTTATAATTATTTGGAATACAATTATTAAAAATGTCTCTTTCTGTACTCGATCAGCAAGATAATTCCATTTAGTTCTTTTGGGTAAATGGACCTGTTGTACTCGCATCTTTTGAATGAAAGTTGAAATACAAGATAAAGGAATGCTGCAAAGGAATTGTTTCTTTTAAGACAAATTATGAGATTTCATTTTTTGGACTTTTTGCAACAAAAAAGATTAGATAGTTTTATTTAGTGATACAGATTGTTATACTAGCAAAAGCAGTAATAAGCTATAGTTAGGACTAATTTGTATCCACGGCAGTCCTCTGATCAAAAAGTAATGTAATGGCTAATTATTAACATGAAATGAAAATTACATGAAAAATTACTTAACCCTTTATATGGCCATTTCACAAGTTATTTTGTATACTGTAGTAGTTGTTTTGTATACAGTAGTACTTGTTTTGTATACAGTAGTACTTGTTTTGCATACGGTAGTACTTGTTTTGGAAGATCATCCCTTATGCCAACAAAATATGGTCCCTCCGGGGAGGTGATCTCTAATTGAAAGTGAATTCTTTCTCTACCATTTTTGTTTGTTTGGATGCATTGAATATCTATCTCCATTTGGATCAAACTCCTCAACCTGACTGCCCACTCAGACTCAAATTATGATTCTTTTGGATTCCATCATACTTGTTTTAGTGTCATCAAACTACTTCAAATATTTAATAACATTATTAAATTGAATAAATCACAACTTTCAGATCTCTTGTATGTATATCAATTTCTTTACTGCTGAGGACTAAATCTGAGTGTACACTCAAGTTGAGGAGTTAGATGAATACAGGTTTCTCAAGACAGGTGGTCTTTCAAGATATTATTAACTGTACCTTGAAGATAAGTTGCTGCTGGTAATCAAATGTAACTAAAAGTACTGCAAAAATATAATGTTAATTAATTATAACAATGATACAACCAAATACATAAGACAGAACGAAAATACAATCAAATACATTTTTTAAGAAAAATAAATGAAATGTACCTGTAAGAAATAAGATGCATTACTGCGAGATAGATCACATTATTCATGACAATCAGTGGTAACTGGAATATACAATATTCCCTCACTATTGTGTTGTTTATGGGAGACATGATTGTGGACCATCTTATAGGTGAGGTTACCTTATACTGGGGTCTGCCTCGCTTGGCACTCAGCATTAAGAGGTTAGTGTTAGGACTGGTTGGCCTGGTGTCAGGATAATGTGACTGGGTGGGACATCATGCTACTTGTCTGCAGCATGATGCCCCAGTGCTAGACATCACTATAAACTGCCACACTGCAGACATCGTAGCGACATGACTGCAAAATTGTTAAAACTACGTTAAAAATCCAAATCACATATACACATACTTATTCTACGGTATTACATATTTAATACTACTGTTAAATAATAAATAAAATCTATGACAATATCCACTTGATAAAGGGGACTGCATTATAGAAAGGTGTCTTATATTGAGGGAGTATTGTAGATGGATGTCATGTACCAGTAGCTGTCTCTGCATTCTTAGATGCCAATTTACCATATCTTACTAGAACTGTAATTGGTCATACAGGCACATCATAGTTATCTACCCTTCTCCAGCAAGTTGTTAAAAGTCAAATGCCCATTGGCTGAACCTGTGGTACATGGAACATTAGTCAGTTAGCTATGTTAGACAATCAGATATCAAGCATTACCAACTTTGTTGATAACTGTGTCAGGTAGTATCATAGAACAAACAGCCAATCAGATCTCACTGAGAAGCAATTTTCCATGATGGCAGCCATGTTCAGTCTGACCCTTGTTGAAATTTATGTTTTTTCAATGGGGTCTTTGCCTTTTAAATAATATATCCTTTCAATTTGAATGTAAGTAGTGCTAACTGATAAATATATCTTCCCTGTGTTGAACTCTATCATAGTCCAAACAAGCAAAACAAATCTAAACCTATAAGAAATATTTTTTTGCAGAAAGAGACATCTTCAGGCAGAACGAGAAAAGGCGGAGATGCCAAATTTTGGACCAACAATTATCCCTGAACCAGACCCCACACCGCCATCAACTCCAATAGGTATCAGTGCATTTTTCTCTTCACAGGAAATTATTATACAGTAAAATGTTGAAAATTCCAATAATAATGATTTATAACAATTTTTAAATATGCTACATCAATGAGTTTAAAATTAAAGTAAGTTATAAATAATAAATTGTTGATGTGTTTACTTAATTGTAAACTCCTAATATGGTTTGCAAAACATTTCAGTGAGGATGTTTTAGTGATAATGAAAAGTTAACAAACTCATCAGTTTAGTTTAACTAAAGGGTAACTAATGCAGTCTTTGATACAGTTATACTATATTATAATAAAAATCCTTATCATTTGTAACATTTATCAAAATTGATTTGATTATTCACTAATTCTTTGCACAAATACATATTTCCAATTAAGAGAAATTAATATTTATTAATTGCAATATCCCAGTCACAGTAATTGTGCAATTTGATGTTTAATGCAAACACAATGGATTAAATAATTACGGTGAGTACACATTTTTGTCATACTGTGAATCGCTTTAAATTTCCAGGTATAAAATTTTGTGCTTTGGTTAAAAAAAATCATATTTATAGGTACTTTGTGTCATGGATTTGTCAGGTAAAATACAAAACAAAATACAAAAAACTTGATAAAATATTGACCAATTATATACATATCTCTCAAAGATTATATTGTCATTCATTTCTATGTACTTAGAATCATTCAGACCAAATCCATTTTCTTGTAACTGCATTATTTCAGTAATTGTTTGCTAACACTTGGCATAAATGTAGAGATCTGAATTAAAAATAGATGCAGACATCCTAAAAATCAAACAAATTTAATACAAAGGCTGTAATCTGACAGTGCAAACAGAGGATCATAATGCTTTTTAATCATTTCAAAGCACATCACAGAGAGATGCTGCTGTCCCATTTAAAGGAAACAATTATCGTACCTTTGTACTGAAACCCTAAATTATCTGTAAATAATTCTCCAAGGAGGAAATAAAATCACCCTTTCATGAGCATTATTCATCTTAGGTGATTGATCAATCAAATGAATGTGAAGACAGCATGGATGGATGTTATATTTGATGAGGTCTCATTCAACCTGAAAGGTATCAACCTTTATAGTGTTGTGGATTATCTCCACATTTGATCAAGTATTATTTTTGGACAAAAGCAATTAACATGGGCATCAGGAAAAGGCACTGACTAGCTGATTCTATAAATAGAAGTTAGTAACATGTATGAATTCTAATTAGTAACAACAATGTGTTCTTGCGTTCCATCTGCTTGGTGGAATAACCTACATGTGACAGAAATCGGTAGAGTTCAGAAGTTTGATCAGTAGACTGGATCTTTGTATCAACATCATATTGTACATGTTTAAAGGGGATTGGAAACAAAAGTTCATTTTTTGCCAAGTGTTTTCTAAATCTTGATGCAGAGATTCTGACTCCTACACATATTTTCATTGTTTCTGTCCCATTTGGGGGCTGGGATATAAGTGACAGTGTGTGTTGTCTATGTTGGTATACAAAATTCTTTACAACATCTGAGTCTGGAAACATAACCATTTTAGTAAATGATATACAATGAAAACTAATAACTTGTGCTCTGCCAAATGATTTGCAATGCAGTCTCTGCCAGTATAGTACTACTTTATCCGACAATATGCGATGAAGCCTCTGCCAGTACAGTACTACTTTGTCCAACAATTTGCAATGAAGCCTCTGCCAGTACAGTACTGCTTTATCCAACAATTTGCAATGAAGTCTCTGCCAGTACAGTACTGCTTTATCCAACAATTTGCAATGAAGTCTCTGCCAGTACAGTACTGTTTTATCCAACAATTTGCAATGAAGTCTCTGCCAGTACAGTACTGCTTTATCCAACAATTTGCAATGAAGTCTCTGCCAGTACAATATCACTTTATCCAACAATTTGCAAGTCTCTTCCAGTACAGTACTATTTTATCCACTTTGATCTAGTTGCAAATAAGACCTTCAAAGCATTTGTGTTTGTTACAGAAGAATCATTACCCTTGTACTGTCTTAAACTCCACTTTGTACGAAACACACAACACAAACTCTGAATCTTTGCTACTCACTTTGCATGAAACACACAATGCAAACTCAGGACCTTTCCTACTCACTTTGCATGAAAAATGCAATGCAAACTAAGGACCTTTGCTACTCACTTTGCATGAAACACAATGCAAACTCAGGACCTTTGCTACTCGATTTGCATGAAACATGCAATACAAACTCAGGACCTATGCTACTCACTTTGCATGAAGCACACAATGCAAACTCAAGACCTTTCCTACTCATTTTGCATGAAACATTCAATGCAAACTCAGGACCTTTGCTACTCACTTTGCATGAAACACAATGCAAACTCAAGACCTTTGCTACTCACTTTGCATGAAACACACTATGAAAACTCTGGACTGTTGCTACTCACTTTGCATGAAACACACAATGCAAATTCTGAACCTTTGCTACACACCAGCATACAGTGAAACTCTGATTTCCAAGCATTTTTGTTCCAAAATAAGAGTTTGTTTAGATTTTCCTACATCCATAAATTTTTCTTTGCAATAAAACTTGCTGGAATTTTGCAATTCAGTATATTTATAATTGAACTTAATCCCCAAGTTTCTTTTGTATCCTAATACACCATTGCAACAAACCATGGATGCATCATGCAGTCTTGAAAGCCTCATATCCCACACACACACACACACACACACACACACACACACACACACACACACACACACACACAACTGCAGGGAGTGCAGACCTAGATCAGTCATTACATTATAATGTACTAGTATATCAGGGTCTTATGTTTTTCATTCATTTGGCAAGTGATATTTAGACCCTAATCTGTTGGCACATTACTGGACTGGGACAGTAGATGTGAGTCTGTGGCATGCATTCATTCCATAAATGATTGGTAGACTCTCATCTGTTGGCACATTACATGTAAGTGTCAGTAAATCTTGTTTTCTGCAGTTTGGATCACATTCTACAGAAGCTGAAATAGTAATTTGTGTGAAAATAATATAGCACTGTTTAAACAAGAACTCAGATAAAATCCGTTAAGACTCTCTAAAGTTGTATTGTTTTGAGAATGTTACACATCACTGTCTTCCCTGATACATTTCAATCAATCATTCTTGTGAATAAAATGACAGAATATTTGCTGAATTTTCAAAGTTATTTCTTTCTGCTGTCACAGTGAAGACATATGAGGCGATATTCAATTTAGAAAATGAATACGTTGAGATTCCAATAAAATCAGACAAATTATTTAGGGCAGTTTTAATTTTTCTTGTTATTCTCTTGGTAGCAGTCTGATTTCAGAATTTAATTTCTTTTTTCATTTCATATTCGATTGATTTTTTTAAAAAAATGGGGATTTAGTTCATCAAATCCATGATTTTAGTCATCAGGGCAACTTTGTTTTATCATACAATATTATCCTGTGTACATTGGTCACCCAGCTGCACAGAGAGTACACCCAAATCTGTCAGTGCCATATTGAGTTATCACCATTGTGTAATACACCAGCAGAGAGTACACCCAGATCTGTCAGTGCCATATTGAGTTATCACCATTGTGTAATACACCAGCAGAGAGTACACCCAGATCTGTCAGTGCCATATTGAGCTATCACCATTGTGTAATACACCAGCACAGAGAGTACACCCAGATCTGTCAGTGCCATATTGAGTTATCGCCATTGTGTAATACACCAGCAGAGAGTACACCCAGATCTGTCAGTGCCATATTGAGTTATCACCATTGTGTAATACACCAGCAGAGAGTACACCCAGATCTGTCAGTGCCATATTGAGCTATCACCATTGTGTAATACACCAGCACAGAGAGTACACCCAGATCTGTCAGTGCCATATTGAGTTATCGCCATTGTGTAATACACCAGCAGAGAGTACACCCAGATCTGTCAGTGCCATATTGAGTTATCACCATTGTGTAATACACCAGCAGAGAGTACACCCAGATCTGTCAGTGCCATATTGAGCTATCACCATTGTGTAATACACCAGCACAGAGAGTACACCCAGATCTGTCAGTGCCATATTGAGTTTTCACCATTGTGTAATACACCAGCAGATCAGGATCTGTGCTAGAGTTCTTTCTGCTCATAATGTGAAATGAACAGGTTAGGCCAGGCATGGGCAACTTTCTCCAGGGTGTGGGCCAGATAAGTGATTCTTAAAACGACACCCTGTTATGTAAATTAATAGATAAAAACCAGATCATGGGCTATATTTTGCCCACCTTAGGATTAGGCCCATCTTTGCTAACCCAGGTTCCAATATGTGTTGATATGGTTAATGTATAGGAACCTAGGGCTATTATGCAATGGCAGATCAGAGTCTATGCTTTTGGCAGTGGGATGCATGCTATCACTGGAATATATACAGTGCTCCCTCTCTATAAGGCACCTCAGTATAACACTGTCCCTTTTATAAGACTGGTATGATCATCGATTCCATTACAATATGTAACAGTAATAGTATGTATAATGTACCCCAGTATAACATGGCCTCACATAAAACTCACCATACTTGTATGGTTAACTTGGATAATGTTGTATTGAGGGATTACTGTATAATGTACCCCAGTATAACATGACCTCACATAAAACTCATCACACTTGTATGGTTAACTTGAATAATGTTGTATTGAGGGATCGCTGTATAATGTACCCCAGTATAACATGACCTCACATAAAACTCGTCACACTTGTATGGTTAATTTGAATAATGTTGTATTGAGGGATTACTGTATAATGTACCCCAGTATAACGTGACCGCACATAAAACTCGTCACACTTGTATGGTTAATTTGAATAATGTTGTATTAAGGGATTACTGTCTAATGTACCCCAATATAAAGTGACCTCACATATAACACATCACACTTGTATGGTTCCCTTTAACAGTGTTACGTTGAGGGATCATTATATGTAAAGGTTCACTGTGATTTTAAGTAAAGTGGTCCTTTAATATAATAATGAGACATGTAAAAGTTTCCTGTGTTATATGGGGTCATCTTACACTGGTACATGTTCTATATCAAAACTAAATGTATCCCCAAACTGGGATCCTTGATGATACACATGTTATATGAAGAATTTTACTATATCAAGGTGCTTTGTAGTGATGGGTGACTGCATTAAGTAAATTCCTGTTAGATGGTATGAAATATTTATTATCTTATAATAGTGAAAATTTCATGTGGATAACTTGATATCAGCATATGTTTAGATTTCTGTCAAGATCATGTTGTAATTGGAAATAAAAACCTACACATGTAATTATTTATCAGTAAAATAACTATTTTAGTATGACTGCTGTGTTAGTTAGCCTTTATTAAGCAACTGAAGGTTATCATTTGCAACAATTTTGAAAGAATATGGAGAATTATTTTATTTGTAAAGTATTAAATTGACTAATATTGCTAGGGTCAGGTTCTCTAAACTCCACACTGATAGTCACAATAATTGTGTAAGTCACAATAATTGTATAAGTCACAATAATTTTATAAGCACAGAAGTTGAACTCTTCAAAAAATTGTATAAGTAATATATAGTCTGTGATCATTCAAGTAAAAATATAAAGCTAAAAATGATATCATTAAAATTCAATATATAAGGGAGCATTACTGCATAATATTTCAAAATCTTTACATTTTTCTTTTGTTGTTTCTGTTAGATTCAGAATGTTGAAAAATGTTGAAATTAACCTTGTGTTTGATTTGAAAAGGCTGAAAATTGCATTGAAAGATGTTCAAACTTTGACCTTCAGCCTTTCCTGTTAAAAAACAGTTTGTCAGCATGTAATATGGTCACATGACAAATGTAATTGGTACTCTAAGGAAAAAGTGGATGTGTATGCTTTCACAATAATTGACGTGATAATAAAAGGGTATCAAATGCTGGCACCCATGAGATGAAAATAGTTAAGTACATAATAATGTATTCTTCCGGAACTAAAGCACTTTTTATATGCAGTTCTAGAGCAAGTAAATTTCTCTTGTACACCACTCCCTCGATAACTCGCGCCCTGATAACTCGCAAACCCGCTTATAACGAGGGGTCAGGCGTGGATCCCAATTTTTAGACCAGAAAATACAAAAAAATTGATCCCTATTGGTTGAACTTGAAGAAAATCACGATCGAAATTGGTAACGGAAACTTGATATACCACTTGTTTATCATCGAAAACGGTAGATAGGACCTGGAAATTTGATCAACATTATGAAATAATCACTTTTAATAAGAAGTCATATAATTTGTTACATTTTTTTTCAAATGACATTCTTAGTAAACCGCAATTAACAATATTCAAGGACATTTCGATGAATGAAAATGTCACGCCAAGTGGAGGCAGTACTTTAATAAATAAAGCGGAAGCATCTGTTGTATTGTTGCACTAAATAAAAAGAGGGCCTCCTTTTCTATTGTCACAGTAATTACATCTTCTGAATCAAATAAAGCAGGTGGAATTGAAAAAGAGTCAAAAGGCATACAAATCCTATGTGCTTAAGAACCAGCGGCACCGGTCGTATGTTGGGTAACTCATTTCATTTGATCAGTCGAACACTGTGATACATTTTGTTGTGTACATATCTAATTAAACTACCTTAAAAATTACCTACTCAATCATAAATGTGATTAAAGATAGCAAGGCAGCCAAGCGAATAGAGTACTTCCTAAAATAATGAGCTTTGTTTCACAGATACGGACCGTTGTAGGAAAAACGAGTTTTAGAGAATTCTTGAATTCGCACGTAGAGATATCCTCAAGCATGATAAGAAGTTTCACTATTACTTTTGCAATGAAATCATGGCATGAATATTTTACTAATTGAAAAATACAAAAATTGAGTTTCGATGTAGACGATTGTCTGACGAAATAAATGCTACATGTTTTTGATAAAAAGGAATCTTGTTTGGTAGTGTATCAACAGTTAGTCTGGTTCCATGCTTCGTTGACTCCTAGTTTCGTGAAATACTACTATATAACACTATGGGAACCAGACTAATCAACAAAACAAAAAGCCATGATGTAATACACGAATGTTTACGCATACCGTGTTTGGTTGTTGAAACCAGTTGCAATCATGTTATCAATCTTTCAGATGTTGGACATTTTGAAAATAAATGTGATATATAGATAATAACGAACAACTTCATCAGAAAAAGCGCTTTATTGACAATTTTTCTCGACTCTATTATAAAACAAGGATTCAGCCATTAAACAGCCCAGTTTGCCCTCCCCTCAACCCCAACCACACAGTTTTCTGGATGTCTAGGGTTTTTTTTGGAGGTCCCTCGGTAACTCGCGCCCTCGCTTATAGTGCGGTCTGTGTTTTTGGACCCTGATGTGCGCGAGTTATCAAGGGAGAGGTGTAATTGGATCATGGGGGTCATTTCAGAGTATTTCTGATTGAAAGTTTATATTGTCACATCTGTCTGTCTCTGTCTCTGTCTCTGTCTAATCCCATTTTTGCCCTTGGTGAAATTTGAATGTTAAGTGAAGCTGTTTAAGATTTTCAACTTGGACATTGAAGACAGATTAAACCACACATGTAGATGGACATAACAAATCCCATATACTGCCATCTTATTGACATGAAAGTATAAAAAGAAATATTTTGAATAGGTTGTAAATCTTGACTACTTTTCAAGAAATGAAGTTAATTTTACTGGTATGATGCCCTGCTCAATGCATCTGCAGTACATGCAATGCACGATGGTTAAATGTTGAGTAAAGCAACTGAATTGGAGTTTAACAGTAATGGGTTTCTAAATCAAAGTATTAATTACATTAGAAACAGTCTTGGATTATGTAGATAGCAAGCACTGCAGTCATGCACTCGATTCAAGGTCAAATGGATAAATTATTTTTTTTCTCCACATCAGTTTCCAGTAATGATAGCTTTATCCATTATGTTGAATGCATATCCATTCCTCCATCACTAATTTATGTAAAACTATCACTGTGAGTTAAATTTATTGCAAACATCAGTTCAAAATCATGCTATCAACTAGATCATCAATAATCAAGCATTTGTAGTTAATTGTTTTGAGAAACTTAGTCCAAATCATTTTTCATAATTTGGAAGCTTTTAGCTGCATTGTATCTGTTGTAATTTCAACTATTTATTATTTCTTTGTCTCCTCCATGAAACTAATCTCATCTGTACAGACAGTTTTTCCACAAAACAAAATTTTCTCTTTTGGGATGTGGGTCTTCGTCATGCTAATGTTTACATCGAATCATCAGCTTCTACAGTAACAGCCTCAGTTGTTCGAATATGTACATCTTATTCCTATGTGCTATTTATAAACTCAAAAACGATACTCAACACTTTCAAAATCTGAAAGTTTGACTTTGATTATCAATGTATACCAAAATGTTCAACAGTACTTTATGGGTGAGAAAATTGTGTTTTACAAGGACTACAATTCCCTAAAATTGTTGGAATTTTGTATTTTTTCATGTTATGCAGTAGTGCTCCTTTAAATAGATCCCAATGGCATGAGGTGTGTTTGAATCATCCAGTGAAACTGTGAATGTGTATTTGAAACATGCGTCATCTCATCATCATGGTACCTTTTTATGTCACCTGATCTCATCAGCCACTCCAATCATTTTCCCATCACTTTTTGGAAAGCCTCAGTTTGGCATTGGAAGGAAAACTCCATTTTTTTAACCATACTCTCATTTGGCAGAGATCTCATGGAGCAGTACACACAAGATATCAGGTTGAAGAAGTCTAGTAGTCATGATAATTTTGTTG
>JAECUM010042976.1:0-22389 GCA_016617855.1 Megalonaias nervosa
GGTCAATATTGACTACACCTTAGATCTTTAGTATTGTCATCAGTTCAATTGATACACCTAATAAAATCTCGTGTCCGTGTGTGTGTGTGTGTGTGTGTGTGTGTGTGTGTGTGTGTGTGTGAGAGAGAGAGAGAGAGAGAGAGAGAGAGAGAGAGAGAGAGAGAGAGAGATGCATTTATATCTACAAAATCGAAAAGAAGAAATGTAAAATAATAACAAGCATACGTTACACTAAGAATTGATAATCCTTGCTATGCGTACATATCTGTATTAAATTTCTACATGTATATAAGATAATGAGAGTATGCGATGAATGGCGTTATTCAACAACTGCTATCTTTACCTGATTCCAGAGCTAGAAATAAACGTATTTTGTTCATATTGTGTATTTAAACAAATTTCATGTCAGTATAGTAGACAGTATATTGCTGATAAAATAGTTGTGAAGGGCGGATCCAGAATACCGCTTAGGGTGAGCCGTATACATGTAGGCGGTTAGTCTGAGGAATTGGATGCCCAATGGGATCTCTGCTGAGGAAGCCTCCTGACGCTCCTGCGTCTTAAGCGTTTCCAGGGCATAATTTTATTGAAGTAACTGTAAACAAAAATTTTCAATACAAAAGGTTGCTTCTTTCGCGTCTATTTTTAAGGGTGGTGGTGCGTAAGTTTAAAAGAAGGAAACAAAACAAAACAACAAATAAACAAGCAAAATTATCATTTTCTTTTCATGACGAAAATAGCAAAACCACACAATCTTTTTAATCTGATTTATTTCAGAGAATGGAAAACACACACACACACACACACACACACACACACACATACATATATATATATATATATATATATATATATATATATATATATATATATATATATATATAAGGATAAATGAACACCTAGCATTGTTCATGCTTCATTGTTTTGCTCTTAACTTTAGAAAAATATATTGGTTCTGATTCAGAAATACTGTACATTAAAAGTCTATACAAGTTTTATATCTAACAAGACATTTATTTTAAAAATTAAATGTAAGAATCATTATAGATTTGTTAACAGAGTTTCAGGGGCAATCTGTTCCTGTACACATTATTTTACAACACCAGGGAGTTCTATAAACAGAGAAACACAATTTTGTGAAATAGGTACTTGAATAAAGATGGGGTGTGATCAAATTGTCGTTGTCATGCTGCAGACAGATATGCCAACTTGCCATAAAATTCATCAACCCACCCATCCCTCCACCCCGAACTTGGCAGGAACAAGTACGAAGATTCCTGATACCTTATCGAACTCGCTAGTTTAAAGGATCGATATAACCATTGAAATGAGTCCCGTCCTAATCAATGACTGTATCTGATTGTGTTGACCTTGTGTAAAGGCAAAAGATTCATTACTTCTAAAGGAAGTAACTAATAAGTTCACATAATAGTACATTTGCCCTAAATATTATGTTTCTTACATTTTGCATCAAGCTGCAGGCTGTTGTTCTATTTGTAAAACACATAGCAGCAATCATTTATTGTACAATTGGGAAGGATTCGCACGATATGGTTTATATGGACAGTACGATGAAAATGTACGAAGATCAATGCCAAATTTGCAACGGACAAAGCCCTCTTACATGGGAATTGATGATATTTACTGATTTAAAAAGCAAGTCTTGAGTACTGGGTTATTCTTTCATGCAGATTTCCAAATATTACCTGGCGATAGATTAACGCCCCATATACAGGAAATGTTAGATAAAGCGGATTAGTAATGCCTTTATTAATGTAGTCGTTATCATAATCATTATCATTATCATCACCACAGCATATTACCGCTACATCCACCGATAGCAACGGTAAAGTCGACAACGCTGTTTTGGTACTTTAACAAAGACACAATTACATTAATAGTGGCGATTGCATTGTTTGATGATATGCTGAGAGGTGATTTGATTATAGCTGTAGCAACAGCGGGAGTAGTAGCAGTTGCAGTTGTTGTTATGGTGGTGGTGGTTTTGGGGAGGGGAAAATGAAGAAGAAATGACAGAAAGAGGAGTTCAACTCAAAATAGTTGTATCTGCTGGAATGGCCAAATAGAGAGCAAGAAAATATAAATGCAAGTTCTGGGCTGACTGAGGTCAAATAAATAACTAAACGGCATGTATGCAAACTTTGGAGGTTTGCGGTGATAACTGGACCTTTATTCATTCTTCCCGTTTTTCTATTTTCTGTATATTATATACCTGTATTCGTTTGAGCAAACAACATGAAAGAGGTATACGTACAAAAACAGAAACATAAATTAGTCGGGTAAGGTAACCTCTTCACGACCTAACTCGTTGCTATATGTTTATGACATTCTCTGCTGTGTTTGGGTGGTTTATTTATAGCAACGGGAGTTTGCACGGGGAGTATAAAAGAAGCACATGGTGTAAATTCATGAAGGTTAGATATTAATGGATTTATATAAATTTTGTAAGCATCGGTCATCTTTATATGTTTATAAAATTGCACACATGCACATTTATATTACCTGTGTTCACAATGGGATGACTACTATCTAGTCAATGTATGTTGCAGGTATCAGTCTAACTAAACTCATACACGTGTTTACAAGTACGGGAATTCGTATCTAACAAGGGAATAATATTACAATATTGTCGAAACAATTTATTATCCAGTAATGGCACAGATACATATCATGGTTGAGTTCAGACTTGACACAGTTATGTAAACTATCAATCGTTTTGGTAAAAACTTGAGTGTAGGTCGGTAGTGACTTTGATAAACACTCTGGTGCATCAATTTCCTTAAATGAAAACATTTTTAAGGTTTACATTTTTTGGGGACAATAAGGAGTGACAGGTTTAGGGACCCATAAACACCAGTCTGAAAATAAAGCCTCTAGAGTGTTTATACGTTCAGCCAACTACATGCAAGTATGTTCCATTCATCGTCCATAATCAAATTCATCCTACCACTGAATGATCCATGAATATGCACCAAGATAAATCAACTCCTGTCATAACTAAACCGTCTAGATTGAAAAACCGCACTAAGGACGACAGACGACAGACGCAGGTCCATACCATGAACTTACCTGGCTTCGACCAGGTAAACTAGAACAAGTGCGTAAATACTCTTTCCCACTTTGTTTGTAAAGCAATAATACACGGTGTTTCTATTCGTACCTGCACCATGCATATATTCTAGACTTATTTTGGATGTCGTTGGTTTGGGGTTTAACGCAATTACTCAGCGCAAGATAAGCTACACATGGTGGCCAGTATATCTTGTGGCCGAATAATCAGACTTTTTTGGACTAGTGGCGGAAGAACTCGGGAAAACCCCGGTAAGAACTACCGACCCAAGGGAAGCTATTGGCAGCTTTCTCACATACCCACATTGGCCAGTCAAAGACTCGAAGCCACGCTGACAGAGGTGAGATGGTGGTGATCTGTAAATACGAGTTCTTTTGACCACTCGTGTCCCCCAACAATTTTAGTATTTTATAAAAAGTACATATTTATTTGATGCCTAAGACATTGTTCTTTTGCACACAAGCTAATATTTCTTGAATAATTTCTAAATTTAACCTTATTCCTTGATTTCGGATGGACGTTTGCTATCTATCTTTTGCAGCCCAGGCCTAACATCGTCACTGTATTAGGTTGACAATTCACTTCACCTAGAGTCAAAACAGTCCATTGAAAAGACACAATGGCCACTGCAAGATCACAAGAAGCTATCTGCCGAATAGTTGAAGATAAGCCTCTGCTATTAGAAACTAAAGGTATGTTATAGATAAGTCATATATAACAACCTAGATGGTTTTTCTAACACTTCAATACGTATACATGGTGTTCCAAAATGTACTAAACACAGTAGGTGGAAATTATATACCATCGTCCACATTTCAATGAGCCTAAATCTAGATGACATAATTATATTTGATGTTTTACTTAAGGTTTAATATATGCAATGAGATGTTTCAGCAAATTTCCACTAGAACCACAGCATAGTATTACCGACATAAATTCAAAGAGTGTGTGGGAGAGCTACGACCGTTCGCAACAGTGGCTTGACTGTGTGGATTTATGTAAAATGATAATTATGTTCAACATAACGACGGTAAATATCTAATTATTGTTTGAGCTGTCTTATGTTAAATATAATTATCGAAAGGTGCCACACGGTGCTTAATACTATTTGGTAATGAAAATTAGTAATAATAAACAGTTTTTGTCTCTACCAAGTCGGATTTTCATCATCAGTATTATTTTCAGTTTTTACCTTCTGATGATACTAAAGTTACGGTATTTGTATGTCCTTTCAATATACTGCATTAATTATGAAAAATAATATGTATGTTCAGTGGTGACACTTTTGGGAAGGGAGAAATCACGACAGTTTCTACACTGTCGATCACGTGAATGGCAGAGTTCCATTTGCAAAAGTAAAATTGGCAGGAACACGGTTATATTTGTGTCGGAATTTTACTTTCATTTGTTTAGCATCAATAGAAATACAAAGTTAAAAACGAGACAGATATTCGCTTTATTTCAGCTCTGAAAACCGAATACGGTCTTGTTGTCCCATCGGGTCCTTTTCTATTCAATCATGAAACGTGCCAATGCGGTTTGTTGGCGTGACATGATATGCCATAGGTCTATTGGCCGATGTAAAATGTTTTTTCATAGGGAACATGTGTACCTTTGTATAAAATTACTTAGTATGCATAGCTTTTATGAGATAAAATGATCCACCCTAATGGTTAGCCACGGATAATATGACTAATCCTAATGGTTAGATTCAGAAAGCAAGATCTACCCTAATGGTTAAGCACACTGAACTAGCATTTAGAAGTAAAGTTTTATTTCACCATCAGGTCCTTGATAACATCAAAATTAAAATTAAACAGCGTGTACAAAAGAACGAAGCAAACAAAAGTGTTTGCATGATAATAAAATTAAAACAATTATTCATGTGTGTCTTCACAACCCACTAGAGACGATAAAATTAAGTTAAATTGTCAAACTAACTAGGAAAATAGTAACAAGTCAGGTACATATTGATACGTACATTGTCAAACTATGACTTGTTCAAAAATATAAACATATTGTATATACTGTGGTAAAGTAATTATAGACAACAACACCACATGTATAATTTGTTCATAAAGTACAGAATAAATTACCTGTCTCTTAGCTTCATTATCATATATGCAAAGTTTCTAACAGTTTGGAAACGAGATATTCAATAATTCAAAATTTATGTTTGACAATATGAAGTAAGAAAGCTAAACGTATCATTTAATTCCTATTTAACTACACGTACGGCATGTAACAATCTGACTCAATGCTTCTTTTGGCGATTTTTCTTTTTTCATCTTGGCTAAAGCATCCCAAATATTGAAACCACTAATATAAAGTATAAAACGCCTGATCACCGAAGCCCTGTCAAAATCCCCCCAAAATCGGTTTAGAATAAGGGGCAACTTTGTGTGAGAATAGTTAGGCATAGATAACACGATGTGTTACAGGTACAGGGCACATTACAGTGTACCCTGTTTAAAATGTTGTGTTATCTGATGTTTCCCAATATGAGTGAAAAAATTAATGGGTCTTGCTTACAAGACCGTGTTGTCTGATGTTTCTGAAAATGAGTGAAAATTACTTTGACTTGTTCCCTTTTTGAAAGACAGTGTTTCCAAAAACAAGTGAAAATTACTTTGCGCACCGTGTTGGCTGATGTTCAAGTGAATTTGCATGAAGTATAAGAGGATGTTGTGTATCTTCTTTGAACATTATATTGTATTCGACTTACTAAACAGGACAGTCAAAACGACCGTGGATACATTACCAAAAAATGCAAAGTCGGTAATTTCTGTTATAATCTCCAAATGTGATAAGATAATATCTCTATAGATTTGCTCATTTGAGTTGATTTTAAAATCAAAACTAATTTAAAAGGCGTTGAAGTCAAAAAGATTTTGTTCATCTATTTATGAGTTGGACTAGCATATTTACTTTCTGCAAGTGCATTTTAAAAATTCCTTGCTATGCATACTGTGTCCGTGACATTAACTTTAAAACTGTGCAAAGTGTATGTGACAGGTGCCTTAAAACTGCACAGTGACAATGATACGTATTTTAGAACTGTGCATACAGAGTACGTGACATGAACATTAGAACTGTGCATGCAGTGTCCGTGATTTGGGGTTTAGAATCGTGCATACAGTGTCCGTGACATGAGCATTGGAACTGTTTATACAGTGTCCATGACATGGGCTTTAAAACTGTACATTCAGTGTCCGTGACATGAGCATTGGAACCGAAAGCACTTGTCAGCTACATACTTAAATCTATCACGCAACCCTCAACCGTTAGCTTTATACCTGCCATTGCATTTTATGCAGGAATAAGTGCTCATATTGATGCCTTGTAAAATATTTATGAATATTTATGATATAATTTGTATTACTATTTCCCCATCCCATAATAAACACTAGTTAATATTTCGTTATATTGATTTCACAATGACGGTTATTAACTCTTTGATGAATTAGAAGGACTAATTTATTGTGATTAGAAATCCCCCCCCCCCCACAAAAAAACAAAAAACAAAACAAACCTGTGCGCTGATGGTATTAGTGAACGTGGATCCAGCTCTTTTTACACACACACACACACACACACACACACACACACACACACAAAACGAGTAAATATGATATTTGAACGCTGTAGTGAGAAGAAAGCTTTCTGACAGATATTCTAGGTTATGTGAACTTATTCTGAAGTGACCCAGTTTACGAACTACAAAGTGATCATGTCAAAATTAAGCAGCCAGCAACAAAAAAGAAGACAAGAAATAATTTAAAAAATCATCGACTTGTGTGGTTGTTCAAACGCAAGCTTAAGGCCAAAAAAATGAGCATCGTAGTAAAACCAACATGCATGCTGTAAGATAGAACAAATGATGATGATGATGATGATGATGATGATGATAATGGTGGTGGTGGTGGTGGTGGTGTTGTTGTTGAAGTTTAAAGTTACATTTCTCATTATTATTATTATTATTGTTATTATTATTGCGAGGTATAAAAAATATTTAAAATTCCAGTACCACATTAATTTACATAATAGAATATGTTATACACGTCCGAAAAAAACGATCTCCAATAAAATAGGCCGTAATGTCTAGTTTGATAGACGATCACGTTATTAAGCTAAAATGCACAGTTCACATTTTTAACGACAGCTTGACACGGAAATATATGCAGACTTGTAACTGAATTTCGTAATCGTGGATCAAGGTACAGATAAGTACAGTAAGGGTTTGTAATCAAATATTTATGTTGGATGCTAATACAAGAAAACTAATAAACATTAGCAGAAACCTTGTAGAAACCTTTTTACATTACCGATCATTCTCACCATTAATTCAAATTCTAGATAATCTGGCATATAATCTATTTATTATTTTACTTCAATTTCCTGATACCATACATAGTATTGATTTTATTGTTCCAGTTTATTATATCAATTGCATGAGTTAACAAACGATTATTGAATTTATGATTTCGTATATCACAATTATCTCTAATTGTAACTTTAACCTCCTCCTTCATTATTGCCTCAGAGAAATTGGTGCTAATGTTTTCTTTCTATTATTCAATAATTTAAACGCCCTGAATGGATAATAATTATGCGTAGGAAACTCCAATGTAAAACCATAAATGTATTCCATTTTGATATTATATGTTACATGTTTTCCAGTTCCGACTTTAAGCTTCTGCTTTGCAAATGTCGCAGGGAAAAAGGTGGGATGTGTGGGGCACATCAGAATTCAGTCCAAATTATTGAACAGGCGAAGTTTCACTATGTGAAAAAAATAAACTATACCGAGAAGAAGTACATGCAACTACAATTTAATTTTCTAAAAATCTAAAATATTTTCTAAAATGCAAATGACTGTTTAACTGCTTATCTACTACATAATATCCCCATGAGGCGCTGAATTAGAGCAAAGAGCTTCATGGATTAGACCGAGTTTCCTCTTTCTTCAAAATCTTTTTACTATTTGCCTATTGCTTGCCCTCTTCCCAAGAAAAAACAACAAAAAACAATAAGACAAAATACGAAACGCGATGCACATAAATCACGTGCTGAAAAAGATAACAATTTTCAACACTTTTTTACTTAGTCAACCTCTATGTTCGACAACATTTGCCGAAAATATTGTTCTACTCTATAGTGAAGTTTTGACCAAATCTTTTTAGTCAACTACCGAAACCGTTTTCAAAATTTTAACTCCGTTCCAAGTCTTTCACTTAACATTCTGAAACCCTAAACTTATTCCATATATGGTAATCATATATTCAATTGTTTATCTGGACCTTTTGAGACAACATGACCACCAGTTAAATTTAAAACTCGAACACACAGCAAATTAAATGAAAATATTCATTAACTAATTCAAATGTCACGTCTCCGATGCTTTACAAACCGTATGCTGGATCACTTTTCTTCAGCTAGTGATCTCGTCCTCTCATGTATACCACCAACTTGCGGGGATACTTGAAAATAAATATCTCTTTTTTTGCTGTTTTAGTATTTTTTCTGGGGCGGGGTGGGTGGAACGGTAGTTACAGTTTTTATGCGTGGGACATGCCCTTTTTACTCTGCTGGTCATAGACAAGGACATATTATGGGATAATCGATCGTTCTTTAACGCAAGTTTGTTATCACCATTATAGCTGCCACGGTGGCCAACGTTATTATCGCTACTTCTCCTAAACCGATGGCACATGAGTATGGGGTTTTCACTGAAACATTTCTTATAATGTCTAGCTGGCCAAAAATGGTCATGGTGCCGATCTGACGTTGGAAATGGGCGTCACAAGGGCCATCTTCAAAAGCTAGCTCTCCTGAATGGACAGCTCAGTTGAAATAGTTTTTGTTGAAAGATTTATTGTGATGGTCTCAAGTGAAAATATAGCAATTTGATGTCCAATATGGCCGCACTAGCTGCCATTTTAAAACTATTGGTATCAATATTCCTCCTGAATGGATGGTCTTATTAACAAGGGGTTTTCACTAGAAGACTTCTAATGTCTAGTCGGTCCTAAATAAAGATGATACTAGTTTGATGTTCAATATGTTTTTTTATTGCCACTTTATCTGAGTTAAGGAAACTTTGTACTGTCTTGCTGTCAGAACGCAAATGGTTTCGGTTGGACACAGAATGGCCACCACAGTAGCCATCTTAAAAATATTACTATCGCTACTCCTTCTTAACATGACCGTTGGTGGCCGAGTGGTCTAAGGCACTCGCATTTATAGATAAATTATATCTCACCACTGTTCTGTTGAAGATTATACTTTTTTAGACTTATTAAATACGACAGTCGCAATAACTTTGGATACATTACAAAAAATGCAAAGTTTTGTAATTTCTGTAATACTCTCAAAGTATGGTAAGACAGTATCTCTACAGATTTGTTAATATGAGTTGATGGTAAAATCCAAACCTAATTTAAAACGTGAATTTCAAAAGCTCTTGTTCAACCGATTAAGAGTTTGGCTAACCTATTTACGTCCTGCAATTACACTTCCAAAAATTGCATTGCTATGCATACGGTGTCCGTGAAATGTACTTTAAAACTGTGCATACAATGTCCATGACATGGATTTTATAACTGTGAATAGTGTCCGTGACTTGGACTTTATAACTGTGCATACAGTGTCCGTGACATGAACATTAGAATTGTGCATACTGTGTCCGTAACATGGACTTCAGAACTGTGCATACAGTGTCAGTGACATGGACTTTAGAACTGTGTATACATTGTCAGTGACAGGGACTTTAGAATTGTATATACGTTGTCAGTGACATGGGCTTTAGAACTGTGTATAATGTGTCAGTGACAGGGGCTTTAGAACTGAAGGCACTTGTCAACCACATACCTCGATATGTCACACAATCCTCACCCGTTAACTTTATATCTCCCATTGCATTGCATGCAGGAATCAGTGCTTTGTAAAATATTCACGACTATTTATGAGTCTACTTGTATAATTAATAATTCCCCATCCCATAATAAACACTAGTTAATATTTCTTGTAAAACATTGTTACATGTTTGCACAAACAGCTTTCGTTATATTGATTTGACAATAACGGTTATTAACTCTTTGATGCACAAGAATGACTCATTTTTCCACCCCTCCAAACCTGTAAATTTATTGTATTAGGGCATGTGGATCCAGACTTTTCACACACACACACACACACACACACACACACACACACACACACACATGCACACACACGCACAAACACACATAGTAAATGCCATATTTTAACTCTTAGATCAGAAGAAAGCTATCAGAAGAAAGCTATCTGAACTTATTCAGAAGAGACCCAGCTTAAGAATTACATAGTGGTCATGTCGAAATTAAGCAATCAATAACTAAAAAGAAGACAAGAAGGAAAAATAATCATCGACGTATATGGTTGCTGAAATGCAAGCTTAAGGCCATATAAAATAAGTAGCATAGTAAAACCAACAATCATGATGTAAGATAGACAAAATCTACGTAATGATGATGATGATGATGATGGTGCTGGTGTTGACCTTTAAAGCAACACTTTTCATTATTATTGTTATATTTATTATTATTATTATTTATGAATGGATAGTAAAGATTATAGTTACCATATTAATTTTACGAACAGAATATGATATACACATCAATAACAACGATCTCAAATAAATGTCTTTAATGTCTTGTTTGCTAGAAGATCGCATCATTGTGCTAAAATTCATAGTTCACATTCTTTAACAACAGCGTGACACGGATATGTGTGCAAACTTGTAACTGAATTTCCTAACCGTGGATTAGGGTACAGATATGTACAGTATGGGTTTGCAATAAAATATTTATGTTGGATGTAAATACACGAAAACTAATAAACTTTCAAAAGAATCCTTGAAGAAACCTTTTTTACATGATCATTCGCACGACAAAGAAATTCATTAATTGAAGTCACAGATAATCTGACATAGAATCTATTTACTATTTTAAAATTCAAGTTAATTATATCACATATAGTGTTGAATGTATCATAATATACATCACATTTTTTCAATTCTAAATTTAAACTCCTCCTTTATGTGAGTAGCAGCGAAAGTGGTGAGAACTTTTCTTTCTATTATCCACTAATCTTATTGCACTGAATGGATAATGATTATGCATGGGGAAACTCCACTCGTAAAACTATAAATGTATTCCATTTTGATATTATGCATAACATTTTTCCAATTCCAACTTTACGCCGCTCCTTCGTAAACGCCGCAGCGAAAAAGGTGGGAAGTGTGATGTTCATCATAACTCAGTCTAAAGTTGGGAAGTTCCACTACATGAAAAAATAAACTATATCCAGAATAAGTGCATGCAACTGCAACATACTTTTTAAATACAAATCTAAAACAATTTTCCTAAAATGTAAATGACAGTTTTACTGCCTATCCAATACATAACATCCTGCAAGGCGCATAATCAGAGCAAAGAACTTCATGGATTAGACGAGTTTCCTCCTCTCTCTTCGAAATCGTTATATTATTTTCCTATTGCTTGCCATTTCAAATAAAACGCGATGCACATAAACCACGTGCTTAAGAAAAACTAAAAATTGTCAGCGCCTTTTTACTTAGTTAAAGTTCTGCCAAGTATTGTTCTAGAACACGCATCAAATTAAATGAAAGTATTCATTAATTAATTCTAATTCCACGTCTCTGATGTATTACTAACTGAATGCTGGATCACTTTCTTGGAACTAGTGATCTCGTCCTCTCATGTATACTGCCAAGTTGCGCGAATACTTAAAATAAATATCCCTTGCTTTTGTTATTTCCTTTTCTTATTTTTATTTTTCTGGGCGTGGTGGGTGGGTAGGTACAGATTTTATGTGTGGTACATACCTTTAAACTCTGCAGCCGTCTTCGAAAGCTAATTCTCTGGAGTAGAGAGCCAAATTTAAATGGAGTTTTCGTTGAAAGATTTCTTATGATGACTAGATGGTCTCAAATGAAAATGTAGCAATCTGATATCCAATATGGCCGCACCGGCTGTCGTTTCAAAAATATTGGTATCACCAGCGGACATTTTAAAAACATTGGTCATATCAGCTTGGGGTTTTCACTGGAAGACTTCTTCTTTTGTCTAGTTGGATCTAAATAAAGATGGTATCTATTTTATGTTCAGTATGTCTTTTCACTGCCACTCCTTCTAAGTTAAAGAAACCTTTTACTGTCTTGCTGGTCCTGAACGAGAACGGTTCCGCTTGGACATACAGAATGGCCACCACAGCAGCCATCTTAAAAATATTGCTATCGCCACCAGTGTTCCGTCTAAGGTACGCGGCTGCGCGGCCGCGCAGCTCATTAGAAAATGCCGCGCAGCAGTTTCAAACTTCTGCGCACAAGTTTTGGTAGCAAATACATTTTCATTGCGACAAAGTATGAAAACTGTACGTGATTTCTAAGTCATACATCTTCTTTAATAAAAAGACATTATTACAAACGTGTATGTAGTCAGTTGTTACAAGTTACAATCACAAATGTTTCTGAAAATGTTTTGCTCACGCGGAAATGAGGCTGCTCAAACAACCACTAGTTCCGTGCACATAGGAAAAATATTAAAGGGAACGTTGATCGCCACTCCTTCTTAACATGGCCCATGGTGGCCGAGTGATTTAAGGCGCTCGCATTTATAGATAATTCGTATCTAACCACTGTTCGCGTGGATTCGATTTTCGGATAGGCCAACATGGGTACGTGAGAAGGCTTGCCAGTACCTTCCCTTGGGTCGGTTGTCCTTCCCTTGGTCTTCTTAGGTTATTCCTCCACTAAATATACCGGCCACCATATATAGCCTATTATGTGCTGAAGAAAAAGAGCGTCAAAAACCCACAAGACCACAAACTCCTCTTTAACAGGTGGTCTTACCACAGTGGGATTTTTATCATGCGACTTCTTATGATGTCTATTTGATATTTAAGAAATGGTGCTTATCTGACATCTAGTACGACAGCCACAATTAACATCTTGACAATTTTGTTATGGTCACTCCTTCCGAATGGACATGGGATTTTCACTAAAATATGTCTTACAATATCCAGTCAGACCTGAATGAAAATGGTGGCAATCTGTCATCGTTACTTCTTCAGAACGAAAAATCATATCAATTTGGGTTTCTGCCAGACGACATCTTACGTTATCGTGCTGTTCCTAACTAAACATGGTTCCAATTTGACATCCAGTATGTCCAACATATCAGCTAACTGAAAATCTTTTATCGCCGAGGAATATCAAAGATAAAAAGAAGAAACGGTTTCTTTAATTTCTGGAAGTTATTTTAGACTAGTGGAGCTTCTGCCTTTCCATTAAAAAAACGCCTAGAGATTTAAAGCAGTACCATCCTTTAAGCCTCCAATAATCTGCATTTCTCAGTATTGGCTATAATCCCCACCCACCCACCCTCAGTATGGGAGGAATATAGTAAATGGTTATCTTGTTGAATATTGATGCAATAGCATGATACACTGTAGCATTCAACCGAGATGCAATAGCATGGACCACTGTTGCATTTAACTGAGATACTATAGTATGGCACACTGTGGCATTCAAATGAGATTCAATAGCATGGTACACAGCAGCATTCAAGTGAGATGAAATAGCATGGCACACTGTAGCATTCCAAAGAGATGCAACAGAAGCATTCAACTCAGATGCAATAGCATTGTACACAGCAGCATTCACTGAGATGCAACAGCATGGCACACTATAGCATTCAACTCAGATGCAATATCATGGCACACTGTAGCAATCAACTTACATTCAATAGCATGGAACACCATAGCATTCAACTGAGAAGCAATAGCATGTCACAATGTAGCATTCAAATGAGATGCAATAGCATGGTACACTATAGCATTCAAATGAGATGCAATAGTACGATACACTGTAGAATTCAACTGGGATATAGCATGGCACACAGCAGCAGTCAAATGAGATGCAATAGCATGGTACACTGTAGCCTTCAACTCAGATGCAATAGCATGGTACACTACAACATTTAAATGAGATGCAATGGCATGGTAAAATGTAGCATTCAAATGAGATGCAATAGAATGGTACACAGTAGCATTCAAATGAAATGCAATAGCATGGTACACTGTAGCATCCAACTCAGATGCAATAGCATGGTACACTGTAGCATTCAAATCAGGTGCAATAGGATGGTACTCTGTAGCATTCAAATGAGATGCAATAGTATGGTACCTTGCAACATTCAAATGTGATGCAATAGTACGGCACACTGCAGCAGTGAAATAAGATGCAATAGCATGGCACACTGTAGCATTCAAATGAGATGCAATAGCATGGCACACTGTAGCATTCAAATGAGATGCAATAGCATGGTACCCTCTAGCATTCAACTCAGATGCAACAGCATGGTACATTGCAACATTCAAATGAGATGTAATAGGATGGCACACTGCAGCAGTCAAATGAGATGCAATATCATGGCACACTGTAGCATTCAAATGAGATGGAATAGTGTGGTGCACTGTGGCATTCAAATGAGATGCAATAATATGGAACACTGTAGCATTCAACTCAGATGCAATAGCATGGTACACTGCAACATTCAAATGTGATGCAATAGCATTGAGCACTGTAGTATTCAAATGAGATGCAATAGTATGGTACACTGTAGGATTCAACTCAGATGCAATAGCATGGTACACTGCAACATTCAAATGAGATGCAATAGCATTGCACACTGTAGCATGCAAATGAGATGCAATACCATGGTATACTGTAGGATTCAAATGAGACGCCATAGTATGGTACACGGTAGGATTCAAGTCAGATGCAATAGCATGGCACACTGCAGCAGTCAAATGAGATGAAATAGCATGGTAAACTGTAGCATTCAACTCAGATGCAACAGCATGGTACACCGTAGCTTTCAAAAGAGATGCAATAGTATAGTACACGATAGAATTCAACTGAGATGGAAATAGCATGGCACACTGTAGCAGTCAAATGAGATGCAATAGCATGGCACACTGTAGCAGTCAAATTAAATGCAATAGCATGATACAAAGTATACTTCAACTGAGATGCAATAGCATGGTACACTGCAACAATCGTAAGACTTTACAAATCAAAGAGTACGACCATTAAGCCTCAATATTCTTTTTCACATATCCCTCCCCACCCCCACCCGGGTCAGCATTTGAAAATTTGCGTTTCGATATATTAAATGTAACTGTGAAGTCATGCATCACCATACTAGAACATTGCTTACACTGTAGTAACCTTATCACGTGATTTCATGTGTACCATTTTTCTATTTCACTGTCATGGTCTTTTTATGTGCTATCATTTTTTTAAATTTGATGTTGATGAGTTTACCTTCTGTTTTTTATCTAGCTTTGTGATCAATAAAATTTCCTGACGTGCATCTTTCCACATCATTTTGTTTTACATCTTTACTCTTTAGAAAAGCGTTATCTTTCAAAATCTAGGTCCTTATTACTGATACACATATATTGTATTGCCACAATTTATTTTAAAGGAATAATGTTTTCTTCTCGGTGGCGAGTCGGTTCTAACTCGATCTTGTAAACTTTATCATGTCCCGCTCAGTTTGATTATCCTGACATCAGGCCAACAAGTCCTAACACTAGCCTCTTAATCGTGAATGCCAAGCAAGCTAGCTGCTAGTACCATTCTTTTAAAGATAAATCTTTGGCATGACACGGCCGCGGTTCGAATACGCGACCTTCTGCATCCAAGACGGACGCTCTAACCACTTAGGCCACCGGAGCTTTCGGTTGGGCTCTGATTATTTCAGTGTTAACAACAGTGCTACAAGGGTTGACGCTAGTAATCTTCCTATCAGGATTGAGGTTGCTTATTTTAAAGTTAGCAATCATACTATCGGGGTTAACGCTGCTTATTTCAGTGTTAACAATCTTGCTTTCAAGATTGACGCTCCTTGTTTCAATGTTATCATCACTGAATGTAATGTGTCAGGGCAAAGCAAATCCCATACAGGTGGTCATTGTTAACTAGTTCATGTAACTAGTTTATGTGCGCACGTTCTATTACCGCTTGGCTGCATTTCTGGGCTAAGCCACCAAATCAAACCAAAGCCGATATGATTAATTAGTAGTGTTTTAAGCGGCGTAGTTGTACTGTGTTTATTCAGGCCAGTTCCTCACATACGGCTCACTCTGATTTTAATCCAGCGATAAGTGTAATTAAATTAATAAAAGGAACTTTGCCAACATTAGCGTTGGTATCCTTATTGAACCAATCAAATCACAGGAATGATTCTTTACGTTTTAATTGGTTATACAGAAAAGTAATGTCCATGTGAGATATTGCGTTTAAAGCGAAACAATTACGCTAATGAATGAGCTGTCTCTGTCAGCTTAAACGACAAAATGTTTGTTATGATCACTTCAGAAGTAGTTGTCAGCCACACTGATATTTACTCAGTGGATAAAATAAGTTTACTTAAATTATTTTATCAACGACCGTAATGAGAAAGATTCGGAGAAGAAAACTTGAGAGAAAGTGGATAGATAGAACGTAAGAATGCACGGAGTACGTAGTAACTACTTCTCCAAATATATGTAAGCCTGAATCCATCGAATCAAAATGTGACAAAAATAACATAACTGAAAGACAGACATTTTCAGCTGCATTTTGCTGATTGTTAGTAGTATATGGGGGCAATTTAGCGACAATGGGACCATAACGTTGAAACAGTGTGTTTGCACTTTGGCGACAATGGGAATTTAACATGGGAATGGCACCTGTGGGTCAATGGAAAATGAACATTGGTGACGTCATGGGTTTTATAGGGTCAAAACTATTTATAGGGTGAAATGCATTTATAGGGGCAAAAGTTAATAGGGACAAACATTGGGATGACGTCACGGTACTGGAGATTGGTAACAATGTGACAAGCGGCTGACTGAATACGTGCGGCTACCTAGGTAGGGACACATACAATATAGAGACATAGAAACATGGTTAGAGACAGAGATATATACAACTCAACCATAGATCGATGAACATTAATCTGTCATACACAAATTATACAACAGACTAAAAAAAAATTAGGTAAGAGAATAATGTTCATGGGAGTTAAACATAAATTATACAATTGAATAAAAACAAATTAGGCAAGAGAGAGTAGACATCTTTTCGAGACATATGAGTAGCGCTGAAAGAGGTCGTTTGGCTTTCTTCTACTATCCTCCGTTTTTCTCCACCAGCACCTCGTCTTCTACAGGACATTTTTCTTCTTTTTCTCATCCTTTCATCTATTTTCAGCTACAACTTATGGGAAATTTCTTTGGAAAACCCCACTATCTATTTATGGTCTCAACTTGTGTGACGTTCCTGTTTAAAAGCCCTTGTATGTATTTATAGCTACAACCTGTGGAAAACTCAAGTCTATATAGTCTCAAACATTCGAGCTTCAATGACGTCACTCTACTCAACACTAGGGAATAATGGCAACAATCGAACACGAACACGAATCACATTTTGCATTTAGACCTAGTATCTATTTATAGCTACAACCTATGGAAAACCCAAGTCTATATTTATACTCTCAAACTATCCAGCTTCAATGACGTCACTTTACTCAACACTAGGGGGAATAATGGCAACAGTAGAACACGAACACGAATCACATTTTTCATTTAGACCTAGCATCTATTTATAGATACAACCTGTGGAAATACCAAGTCTATATTTATAGCCTCCAACATACCAGCATCAATAACGTCACTTTACTCAATACTAGAGAAATAATGGCAACAGTCGAACACGAAAGCGAATCACATTTCTCATTTAGACCTACTATCTATTTATAGCTACAACCTGTGCAAAACCCAAGTCGATATTTATAGCCTCCAACTTTCCCGCTTCAGTGACGTCATTTTACACAGCATTAGTGGAATAATGGCAACAGCCGAACACGAACGCGGATCCCATTTTCATTTAGACCTAGAATCTATTTATAGCTACAAAGTGTGGAAAACCCCAAGTCCATATTTATAATCTCCAACTTTCCAGCTTCAATGACGTCACTTTACTCAATACTAGGGGAATAATTGCAACAGCCGAACATGAACGCGAATCACATTTTTCATTTAGACCTAGTATCTATTTATAGCTACTACCCGTGGAAAACATAATTCTATAGTTATAGTCTCCAACTTTCCAGCTTCAATGACGTCAATTTACTCAACACTAGGGGAATAGTGGCAACAGAGTATCACGAAAGCGAATCACATTTTTCATTTAGACCTAGTATCTGTTTATAGCTATAATCTGTGGAAAAACCAAGTCTATATTTATAGCCTCAAAAGTTCTAGCTTCAGTGACGTCACTGAACTGGCTCACCTGAATACGCGATACTGTAGGTAGGTAGGTAGGTGAAATGAATTGGATATAGATAAAGGGAGCTTTATAGGGACAAAGACCAATACACACACAAAAGAAAAGGAGAAAGAAAATAAACATTATCTACTATCCACACAAACGAATGAGAACGCATGAACACACATACATATACTATCCAAACAGACGGATGAGAAAGCATAAAACATACACATATATACTATCCACACAATCGAATGAGAACGTATAAAACACACATATATACTATCCTCACAAAAGATCGCGAATGCACAAAACATACACATATACACTAACCACACAAAAGAATGAAAATGCATAAAACACAGACTCTACTATCCACACAAACGAAGGAAGAGAAGAAAAAACACCAGATCTACTATCCACACAAACGTACGTGAATACATGCAAACACACGCACATACACACGTCAGTAAAGGAGTGGTTAGTATTTTCATTTGGCCTCAGTTAATGAAAACTCAGAATCCCTTTATTAACCCATGATGTACGTGAGTGAGTGCATGAGTGTAGGCCCTTTATCGTTCTAAAAAATCAAAACTAGGAAACACTTACGTTTTTTTTCTGTCTGGTCTATTCTGGTACAAATTTTACAATCCAATGTCACAACACAACACAACTTTAAAACGTTCATAGACTTCTTCTGCCTTTTTGTTCACTCTCTCTATTTTCTGAATTTCTTCACTGTCGCAGTTGGGTTTTCCACAGGTTGTAACTAAAAATAGATCCTAGGTCTAAATGAAATATGTGATACGCGTTCGTGTTCAGCTTTTGCCATTATTCCCCTAGTGTTGAGTAAAATGACGTCATTGAAGCTGAAAGTTTGAGACTATACATAAAGACTTGGGTTTTCCACAGGTTGTAGCTATAAATAGATACTAGGTTAGTTCATAGGACTTTCCTACAAGATGAGATTATAAATAGATAGTGGGGTTTTCCTTAGTAATTTACCACAAGTTGTAGCTAAAAATAAATACTAGGTTTTTCCAAAAAGGAATTTCCTACCAGTGGTGACTATAAGGAGATACTAGCGTTTTTACACCTAGTATTTTTGGTAGTGTAAGAGATAGCCTTTTTTGTGAGATTTTATCTCCTTCTCTTACATTTAAGCTAACACAGGGCGTTTGGATAGTGAGAATGATGTAATGGATGGTATAGTGGTTGCAATGGATAGTATTTTGGGGGTGTTTGGCATAGATATTTTGTGAGCTTTTATCTCCTTCTCTTACATTCTAAGCGAGCACAGGACATTTTGCATAGTGAGTATGATATGTTGGATAGCATAGTGGTGTGATGGATAATATTTTTGTGGTGTAAAGGATAGACTATTTTGTGAAATTTCATCTTCTTCTCTTACATTCTATGCTAACGCATAACGTTAGGAGTGTGTGTGTGTGTGTGTGTGTGTGTGTGTGTGTGTGTGTGTGTGTGTGTGTCTTGGTCTTTGTTTGTCCCTATAAAACTCCCTTTGAACGTCCAGACCGTCAGAAAAGGAACTCCAGTGTCAAAAGAGACAAAAGTCAGGATACCTGTTAGCATTGTCAAGAGAAAGGACATTGGTCTTCACACTGCCCTAAGAAACAACAGGAGCATGAGGAAGAAGAAGAGGTGTCCTTGGCAAAAGAAGAACACCAGCATGTCCAGAGAGAGAAGAAAGATAAGAAAAGAAGGTGAGAAAAAGTGAGGAAGAAGAGGAGAAAAAACTGTGACAGTGAAGAAATTCAGAAAATAGAGAGTGAACAAAAAAGACAAAAGAAGTTTATGAACGTTTTAAAGTTGTGTTGTCTTGTGACATTGGATTATAAAATTTCTACCAGACTAGACCAGATAGAAAAAACGTGTTTCCTAGTTTTGATTTTTTAGAACGATAAAGGACCTACACCCACGCACTCACACACGTACATCATGGGTTAAAAAAAGGATTTTGAGTTTTCATTGAGGCAAAATGAATACTAACCACTCACTCCTTTACTGATGAGTGTATGTGTGTGTGTTTGAATGCATTCACGTACGTTTGTGTGGATAGTAGATATGGTATTTTTTCTTCTCTTCCTTCGTTTGTGTGGATAGTAGAGTGTGTGTTTTATGCATTCACATTCTTTTGTGTGGATAGTATATATGTGTATGTTTTATGCATTCGCGATCTTTTGTGTGGATAGTATATATGTGTTTTATGCGTTCTCATTCGTTTGTGTGGACAGTATACATCTGTATGTTTAATGCGTTCTCGCTCGATTGTTTGGATAGTTAATGTATGTGTGTTTATGCGTTCTCATTCGTTTGTGTGCATAGTAGATATCGTTTATTTTCTTTCTCCCTTTTTTTCGGTGTGTATTGGTTTTTGTCACTATAAAACTCCCTTCATCCATACCAAATTCATTTCACCTACCTACCTACCTACAGTATCGCGTAATCACCGAAGCTAGAACTTATGAGGCTATATATATAGACTTGGTTTTTCCACAGGTTGTAGCTATAAATAGATACTAGGTCTAAATGAAAAAGGTGATTCGCGTTCGTGTTCGGCTGCTGCCATTATTCTCATAGTGTTAAGTAAAGTGACGTCATTGAAGCTGGAAAGTTGGAGACTATAAATATAGATATGGGTTATCCGCAAGTTGTAGCTAAAAATAGATCCAAGGTCTAAATGACAAATGTGATTCGCGTTCGTGCTTGGCTGTTGCCATTATTCCCCTAGTTTTGAGTAAAGTGACATCATTGAAGATGGAAAATTTAAGATGATAAATATTGAATTGGGTTTTCCACTGGTTGTAGCTATAAATTGATACTACGTCTAAATGAAAAATGTGATTCGCGTTCGTGTTCGGCTGTTGCCATTATTCCCTAGTGTTGATTAAAGTGACGTCATTGAAGCTGGAATGTTGGAGGCTATAAATATCGACTTGGTTTTCCACAGGTTGTAGCCATAAATAGATCCTAGGTCTAAATGAAAAATCTGATTCGCGTTCGTGTTCGGCTGTTGCCATTATTCCCCTAGTGTTGAGTAAAGTGACGTCATTGAAGCTGGAAGATTTAAGATGATAAATATAGAACTGGGTTTTCCACAGGTTGTAGCTATAAATAGATACTAGGTCTAAATGAAAAATGTGATTCGGGTTCGTGTTCGGCTGTTGCCATTATTCCTTAGTGTTGAGTAAAGTGAGGTCATTGAAGCTCGAATGTTTGAGACTATATAGACTTGGGTTTTCCACAGGTTGTAGCTACAAATACATACAAGGGCTTTTAAACAGGAACGTCACACAAGTTGAGACCATAAATAGATAGTGGGGTTTTCCAAAGGAATTTCCCATAAGTTGTAGCCAAAAATAGATGAAAGGATTAGAAGAAGAAAAAAAAAATATCCTGTAGAAGATGAGGTGCTGGTGGAGAAGAAGGATGGAAGGTAGAAGAAAGATTAACAGCCCCTTTCAGGACCACTCATATGTCTCGAAAAGATGTCTACCCTGTCTTGCCTATTTTTTTTTTCAGTTGTATAATTTATGTTTAACTCCCAAAAACATTATTCTCTTACCTGAAAATTTGTTTACTCTGTTGTATAATTTGTGTATGATAGATTAATGTTCATCAATCTATGGTTGTGTTGTATATATCTCTGTCTCTAACCATGTTTCTATGTCTCTATATTGTATGTGTCACTACCTAGGCAGCCGCGCATATTCAGGTCAGCCACTTGTCACATTGTTACCAATCTCCAGTACCGTGACGTCATTCCAATGTTTGTCCCTACTAACCGTTGTCTCTATAAATGCATTTCACCCTATAAATAGTTTTGACCCTATAAAACCCATGACGTCACCAATGTTCATTTTCCATTGACCCACAGGTGCCATTCCCATGT
>JAECUM010042978.1:0-21813 GCA_016617855.1 Megalonaias nervosa
CTGTAACTATATCTATGGACAAGGCAGGATAGCTATGGGCCCCTTTGTTGGCTGTTCCCAGGACCCCCAAAGGCCTTAATCCGGCCCTAACATCATGTATCAATATTTTCCCGCTCAAGTAAGAAATCGCTGAGAAAAAGGGAAAAGCAAGAGACCAATAACAATATTAATCAGTAACAGCGAAGTATGTAAACTGAAGCTGCATTTACCCAAGTTACAATAGTCTGTAACAGTCCATACACACATAATGTGCGTATTAATAAACACATGCAAATTTGATAAACTTGAATAAAAATACATAATTAATGCTCAAATTTTGTTTTTAAACGAGTAAACAGCTGCATTACTAACATGCATAAATAGACATGCAGAGTAGGTTCCTATGTCTTAAATATGATATATGATTCATTTGAAAATTCCATAATTGATAAGTAGTAACTGTACATGGAAGCATCATACACTTTCCATGAAGATGAACTGTATAGAGGAAATTTAGGTAGCAAAAGATGAAGCTCAGCATGACCTTGCAAAATAGATTACATGTACGGTACCAGACATTTAATTCTAAGATGGCTGAATATTGTAATTGTTAGGTTTCATCTCAAATTTTTGGCAACATAAAAATCAATTATTAAATCAGTCAACCAATAATTGAATAAAATGACATCATTGTTTGAATAATGAATGTTCAAAATCAAGGTAAACAAGGAAGCATCGATGAAGAAGGTATAGCATTTACAAGGTTATAAATTATAAAATAAATGTAAAGTTATCAGTCCTTGCAAAATTTTGGAAACCCATTGGCTACCATAAATACCCACAGGGACCCAAATAAGATTTTAATACCTTTGTTAGAAATTTAATCACACTTGATGTGTGTTGTACATATTCTTTTTTATGGTTTGACAGAGACTTTTGCTGGCCATGGGTTTTGGACGAATGGGTGTTAAAAAAACGAGTTATTGTTAGTATGAACAATATAACAACTTTCATTTCTGACATGTGTGTACATTCTTCAAGACAAAGGAAACAAGAAAAGAAACCAATAGATCATGATGCACACTGAAATAAAACCATTTTGTCATGACTGATTAATAACTAGTAATATTAGCAAGAAGAACCATATCAGTCACATCACTATGTTTCCTTCTCTTTTGCAAATTGAATAATGATATACTATAACCTGACGATTGGGTTACAATTCATCTCCCTTGAATCACTGCAGTTGTAAATGTACACAATGAACAGAAATGAGATATAAAAAAATTTGAAATACCAAAGGGAATCAACATAAGGAAAACATGAGAAAAACAAACCTTTTCTGAGAACAAGATCAAGTCGTATGAGCCTAAAAAGAGTGTCATTTATATTAAAAACACAAGAAATGTTCAGCAGGGGTAAAAGTGATTCATGTGAGCATAAGAAGAATGATATCTTTTTGTTCATAATGATATATCGGCCTAAACTGTGGAACCTAACTTATGAAAACAAGACATCAGAAGACAGCTAGGAACATTTTATAAAACCTACTGAACTGCTAGGAATGATCATTATATTTATTTATAAACTGTTTAAAAGCAAACTATATTTAATCATAGCTAAAAATGTCTCCTCCAACAGCCACATTTTCTAGGTTCCAAGGCAATGATAATAGTGGTGGAACTGAGGTTTAATGCCATTTTTAACACTAACTTAGATGGTTGAGCTTGTAAGGCAAATCCTTGAAACCAATCAGTCATTGAGGCTAACAGTGTGAAAATCATATCCTGGACAACACTCACTAGGCAAATTTTTACAGACAAGGCTATACCACCAAGTTTGATGTATTAACTATGAGACCTTGACCTTCATTTATTGGAGAGGGAGTGTACACGACATCAACCTATTCCTATGAAAAATGTCACCAAATATGTTTGAAAATTGACAAGACTTTCAAACTTTGAGCCAAGACAAAGCTGCATTAGGCCTATTTCAACCCATGAACCATACCTCCAACCTTGACATTCCAAATTTTCTGGGTGTGAGTTTACATAACCAACAGCAATGTACAGATGAGTAATTAAAACAATTATTTTTAAAACCCACAAGTCTTATAAAAATTACAGCCTGTACCAGTGGTACAATTGATTTACTCTGTGACCTTACAGCAAAAAAAAGTGGAACGAGGACATGCATAGCTCAAATTAGTATGTGTCAAAAAAGCAGTTTGATAAGAAAAAATTCTTCTAAATATTACTGCAAAACTACTACACATTAAAACGTTATTGCAAAGAATGTTACAGCCCAGATAAAATTAGAATAGACTAATTTTGATCTATCAACAACAGATGTGACCAGGACCATCACAATTTCTGGGCAGGTGTATATATGACATACGGCTTTGTTTCATATGAATACAAACTTTGTGAAAACCCAGAAGTCATTCAAAAGTCAGAGACTGGACAAGCCTGTGGTAGGCGTAACCTTTGACTTCCAACCATGAAGAATAACATGTATATCCAGAGCTTGAACCGGCATGTGACACAGCCAGGACAATGCAAAAAAATTATAGAAAATATAATTAAAAAAATACGAGTTGTTGAAATAAATGTAATTGGACATGTCAAGGATGAGCCTAATTTTGACCTCAGACCTCATATATCACTAATAGTAGATGTACATGGCTGCAATCAGTAAGCCACTATCAACCTTGTCGAGATGAATAACTAAACCTGATTTTATCGAAAACATATATATTTCAGAATTATGGCCCTGAGACGAAAGTGTGACAAATGGACAGATGTAAAAGAGAATAACAAGGGGGGGGGGGGCAGGGGAGTTTTATTTCTTGCATTAAATGACATATTTTTCAAATTATCTATATCACCATGCTCATACCTTTTTACTCTTCTTGAAACAGGTACTCTGTATCGTTTATACCCTCTGAATTTGGGAATAAATGGTTTTCCCCTCAAAATGCGGCTCTCCTTTAATGAAATAAATACAAAAACATTATCAATATATCTAAAGACATTTTAAAAATATATCCGTAAATTGGTTTGTCAAATCATTGTTAAGTAAATCGTACAGAACATCAGTAATTTTACATGTCACTTTAAAATGACAACACTGAATTCGACATTTTTTAATAAAAGGCTAAACGGTCATGGTTGGGTATTTATTGATGGACTTTATGTTAACGTTGTGAGTGATTAGGTAAAATGTACACATCGATAAATACTCAACCATGATCATTTAATCTTTATAATTCCAATTTACTTCACTTCTGTCATCAGATCAGCAGATTTTATCAACAAAACATTCACTTTTAAGAAAATCGGAGTTTTCTTTCATTAACCTCTTAACTGCGACAGAATACATAGCCCGATCTTCGCTAGCCAAGAGTCATCAAATCTTTAAACAGCACTATAGGGTAAACTTAAAATTAAACTTGCCTATGGAAAGTGTTGTTATAGCATTCGTTGTTGCTGCTTTGTATGTGTTTCGACCTTTCAAAAGCAAAATCGTGTCAATTTTTAGTGAGATCCCTCGCCTGACATTTGACACTGTCCTTTAATAACAGCTGCCGGAACATGTCGAGGCGAAATGCAGTAATTTCCGAAGATTGGCTTGTAAAGCCTGCCATATGCCTTCTTCGGCAAAAGGCGTGAGTGTTGGAGTGCAGGAACGTCTGTGCAATTACACTGTTTTAACTTCTTAAGGTCCATTTTAATCTGGAGTTTGTAAATTTTTATCGAAAATCGGGGGCGGGGGGGGGGCGCATGTTATTGTTATTATTAGCGTGTAAGGCATTGATATAGATAAAACTTCACATCAAATGATCTGGAAAAAGAGAACCAAAAGTAGTCAACGCAATTTACCGATGCGTACAAAATTCAAGATCAGTATCACGTGGCCGTTTAGATCAAATCAAATTGTTGAAAACGTGGTAAATTCATAAAAATTGGAATTATAAAATAAATAAGGGCATAACATAATGATTTAATATGGACAGATTGCCCTAATATATATGCCATTTAAAGAAAAAATTAAAAATAAACTACTTACCAGTGACATTTACAAAACATACACTGATATGTATACTTGACCGTAATCATGTTAAAAGCAAGTTTAGCTTTTAAGTCAAAGCTATAATTTATGTTAATCACCTTATGCATGTAATCCATCAGCTGAAGTTTCTCTCTGGGTGGAAACTGCTTTACTACATCTGCATAAGACATACGGGTAACAACAGTGTGGCACAGGTCCGAGGATACAAATTTAATTGCACTATTTATCTGCATCATGTCAAGATCAACAACAAATGACTCCATTACTGTTTTCAATACATATGCACCTTTTCTATTTAGATGGAGTCCATCACGTGCCAAATGCATATTTTGATCAAATACTGTTATATAGTCAATAAAATGGCACTTCTCACATTCTCGGCTTAACCTCATAATGCCATCATTTAGTGCTGCACATCCTCTTTGTAAGTGTGGTAAAACTGTCCAGTTCCAATCCAAAGATTTAAAGTTATTGGTAGTTCGAGGAAGAATCCCACACACACTAACCATCATCATGGGATTAGTTTCCAGTAGCTGATGAATAAAATCTCTGTAACAGCTGAAACAAAGACATGTACAGAAAGAAATTTACGAAAATGCAAACCATATGTTAATATTACAGCTTTGAAAATTTAAGAAATTCGTCACCCAGGTACATGCTAACATTTGGGACATATAAACAAAAATATACATAGATACATCTGCTATCTGGGTTAATTTGATCAGCTCTCAAGCTCTATGCAAAAATAACTCTTTCCCATCTTGACATCATTTGGCCAGATTTAGGCACAATGCATGGTGTCACTTTTTGCTGTAGCATTGTTAAAGTCATATGCAATGGTACCAAAGTTTATCATATTAATTAATGTTCCCCTTCCTCTGATGTTAAGATCGTTTATTCTGGTGGGTGGGGGATTGTCAGTTAATAAAGGTAGCTTGCTGGGTACTCAACAGCCCTAGTCAGTATGGATGCTAAACAGAAAAACATTCTTGAATATTTAATCCTATAAAGTAAGACATAGCACATGTTGTTTTTGTTTTAGTGCTATGTCTTACTACCCAAATAATGGCCTTGTATAGCGTGTTCCGATGTCGGTTGACATTGGAACGAGTAGTCAAAGTTTGCCAGTTGTGCGTGATATTCCTGAAAATTTGACTTTCGTTACACTGTTAGTCGACATCAAAACATGCTACACAGTGCCGTTAGTTAGGCAGTAAGACCTATCACCCCACCCCCCAACAAAAATATTGGGTGATGTGTCTTACGTTGTAGGACTTTTGAAAAGTATGCTTGTCTTATTCAAAATAGAGAGACAATTTGGACTTCACCAACAACCAGTTTTACTCTTTAAGTAATAAATGATATATACAATAAATATTTATAATAGTTCTGCTGCAAATATTGGGCACAAATAATAACATGTTTTTAAAGTAAAATCGACAAGCAAAAATACCTTGTGAATATGTTCACATCAATTCCAACATCATTCGAACCTATATGAAGAATCAGCAGGTCAGGCTTTTTGGCTCGGACACCATCTAGCACTCTGGATTTAAAATCCGTGATATCTCCAACCAATTTTGCACCAGGAATAACAGGAATAAGTTGGGAAAATTCAAAATACCAGAGAGTTGCTTCAAGTTGAAATCACCTGCAATGAAAATGCTCCTCGACATTCTGACAAGTATACGTGAAATAAACTATTAATATGAAATAAATATCAACTATTTAAAAGACGTATATTTTACAAAACGTATAAACACTTATCAAATGAATATTAAACAGTTCCTAGTATTTTCTTTAAGCTAACAGTACTACTGCTACTACTACCCTAACTAGTATATTATAACGTGGGTATACAAGCTAAACTTAACTTTTAAGTTACGAAGTAAATCAAACTTAAACACTCAAACAACAAAGTTGGCAATTTAAGTACAGTATCAAATAAATTCAGCAAATATTCACAAAAACCAAAGTAAACTTGATACCAGACTGAAATGAAAATTCAAATCGGTCGGCAGTTAGGAACGTACCAACAGTCTATACAAACTAGTTTGTTAAATTTGTGCTCTAAAATAAACTGTCAAATAAATGAAAGCGTCAGCAATTATTATTACATATAGGAGCAAACTTGGTAAATATATATGAACAAAGAAAAATGTAGCTTAGATGCGTTAATTAGTAATCGTTATTCGTGAAATTTGAAATGCGTCCAACCGAATATGGCTCAAGCGGAAGCAGGAAGTAGAATTCATGGTTTATGGGATTCTTTCCAAGCGAATGTCTTATACAGCCAATCAAAACCGTCGTTTTTTGCAAGTGTATTTGCATATCTGAATATATGAATATTTAATTAGTGGCAGGTTTTCTCTCATCTTCCATCTCCTAATACAGGCTTTTTATTAGTGTAATTGTTATCATCTTTCATATTTTCATTGCATATAATGAACTTTTTTTCTTGCTTATCAGCATCCTATGCATGCTTATTTTCTCTACACATGTGCACCATTAATATGCTATTTGTTCCCTTCCTTCCTTTGACAAGAGGGATGAGTGGATATTAAATTCAATCCCTCCTTTATGCACATTTGTCGATCCCACTTTTATTTCAAAACAATAACTCATGTACTGGATTTCAGGCAGTTTCGATATCTAGCGAGAATTGATGCAACCTTTTCGTTTGATTGTGAGCATTGTTTATTATGGTCACAAGAACTACATTAATTATTACTGGATTTCATCAAAATTTGGTATTCGGTTTATTTATCCAGAATTGTCAGCCTCCCATTTTATGGCTTCAGGGCGTGGGAATGTGCAAATAACACAAACGTTCTGCAAAGATCCACACTTGGAGAGCAGTGATGTGTGAGAACTCCAGCAGTTTAAGGTCATGCATATAAAAATTTGCTCTGCACAGTATAAAATTTTTATTATTTAATTTTTAATGCTTAATGTACTTGTTCACATACATCCTTTTTCACTGTTTACACTTCAGGGTTCTTAGGCTCGACATGAATGGTTGTTAAACTAAATTTGATTGGCAGATTGGGTCCTGGAACAAATATTGTGTTGTGCTCAGTCCTTGCACGAAGAACTTTTGCACATACTGTTTGAAATACAGGCTCCCTAGAAAACCCCAAATGGCTGATTGCTAACATGATTCATCTTCACATGATGATTTTGTTTGGCAAATACTGGCAGATATTACGATGGTGATGATAAAGATTTTTGAAGTTGGGCATGCCAGCCCCTCACCCATTTTAATGACATTAGAGGAGCTCCCAATTTAGATAATATCCTGGCAGCATATCTGTTTATATATAGCAGTACACGCACATAATAACAAAGACAGATGTCATATCACATAGTCCATGTATACTGAAATGCAAACAATTGCAACATTAATTTCCTTGAAGGCATAAAGTTTGCTTATCCTTCTGATACCTCTTTCTAAACATTAGGAATTTACAAAAAGCAAACTTTAGAAAAAGTTCAAAGGCTTGTGCCTAGTTAGCGTATTTTTTCCATGGTCAAATTGAATTTTCAAGAATTTTTCAATATATACTTGCAACATTCAATGAATGAAATGAAATTTAGAAGTTATTGGCAATCTACTTGCAAATTTGTTTGTCAGTACTAATTACTGTAATAATGAGATTTAAAAGTGCTTTGAATGATAATTTGGTTGGCAGTAGTAATTACGTCAACATGGAAAAGTTTAAAGACAGGGAGAGTTTCTTGCTGTAATGTTTTCCACCATTATTATTCCCTGTCTTTTAAATCATGCTTTCTTCTCTTCAGCTATCGTTTGATACACTTTTTGTCTAATTTTATCTTTTTCAAAACTTAAATATAACAATCACATTAAACTCCAGTTGTTTCTATTCACATACACATCACATGCTCGAGACCTTGAAGGTCTAAAATAGGTTATAACAGATGGCATATAAGAACTACATGATTGTAATTGGTGGTTTTAACATTAAACTTAAAAAATTCACCATACCATTATGCATTGTTCACAGAGAGAAAACATTGATCATATTCATTGTGGATCTACAAAATCAATAGAAGACTAAAATTTTCTCTGTAAGAAAGTCTTAAATCAAAGATCATAATACCTGCTAATTTCAAATGAAATTTGTGAAATGAGTTGGATAATTTCTCTCATCTGTGAGCTTTGGAAGGCAAAAGACTAAAATTATTTAACATGTTCATAAATTTACTTTGAGTACAAATGCAGGATTTTATTATTTTTGGATCAAATTGCAGATGTGTCGTGAAATTATGTCCAAACATATTTAGATGCTTTATTCATTACACCTTACCTTTACATGTTATGATTATGCCATTTGTAACGTCATGAAGTCTAATTATATGTGTAAACATATAGCAAATATTACATGCATAACACGGGCCCAGAGTGGCCAAGTGGTCTATAGCGCTCACCATTCCAGATCACTGCCATCTCACCTCTGTCTGCGTAGGTTTGAGTCTCAGGCTTGGCTTACGTGGATACGTGAGAAAGCTTGCCAGTAGCTTCTCGTGGGTCGGTGGTTCTTCCCAGGGTTTTTCAGGGTTCTTCCTCCACCAGTTATACTGGCCGTCATGTATAGCCTATCTTGTGCTGAAAAATGGCGTTAACCCCAACAACAACAACAACAACATGCATAACAATGCAATGTGTGCATGTGTGATGCAGTTAAAAAAAAAAAATCTTGTTCGTCATTTTCTGACTTATATTCTCTTTAAAAATTGCATATTTTTGTACCACTAGACAATCTTCTTTGAGCACTGTTACTGATGGTGAAGGCAATAATTGATTAATATGTCCTGCAATTTCATGTGACATTATATGTAATGGTGAAAAATTTTGCAGAGAAAATTTCGCAGTACATTATGTCGTGGTCAACGTGACACATAAACTTTAAGACTGACGTATGGGCTAGCATCACAACAAATTTTGTAGCTAGTGATGGCTAAGCTCTCTTGTTTGTAAGCATGAGTGGATTTTAATTAGGACCTACTAGGTTAACGGTTAGAGACAGAGAGCAATGTGAACATAAGGTCAAGAAGTGGAAAATGACAAGAGCTGAGATAAACCAGAGCAAACATTTAGGAAGTCTTGGGCTATTTGAAACAGGTGTGATAGAATTATATTTTTCCGAATAGTTATTAATACAAGAGATAATTATTCTGACTTCGATGGGAGTGTTAATATTTTTGGCAGTTAGAGAAGTAATCCTGATAGGCGAAGCTGAATGAGGGTGCGTGTAGTCACAGGCGGAATTCAAGGTTTTAAGAAATTCCACTCGTGAAATTAGGTAGTCTTAGTTCTGAGGAAAGCCAGAATTGAACTCTGAGGAAAATTAATTAGTAATTTCTCCCTTTAAATAAGTTATTCAAGGAAGAAATTCTGGAATTTGGAGAGACTCAGAGCCAGAGGAGAACAGAGGGAATTCTCTGATGATAAGTGAGCAAGTGCTAGAGAAGACACAAAGGTATTGTCTAAATTGCATACAGCATGTTCACTGATGTAAATTTGTAATTATTTGTTGAATTTATTCATTTTAACTTCATACCTAAAACTTTTTCTTGAGTTCAGAAAATAATTGTGCATTAGTGGCCTGGAAAGTTATATGATTCCAATGTTGTAAGAATGTCATACAACATTTAGTTGGTATGGATGAGTTCGGATTTAGTGGTTTTATATGTAACAGAAATCATGAATTGTAGGAATTTCATGCATTTCTTCTGATACAAATTGTGAGAAGTACATTATCTGTCTTAAATGATGTGTCATATGTATGAATTGATCTTAATATGTCTATGTCAATTAATTGCTAATTAGCAAAGTTACTTATTTTGGTCAAGGAGTGAAATCCATTAATTAACTTAGTAATTAAGCAGTTAATTCTTTTCAACCAAGAACCGATGTTGTTAGTATTAGGGGCGCATGTTAACCGACATCATCAACTATTGATTTACAGCCTACAGGGATGCAGTAATAGTTATCAAGTGGTCTAATTATGTCATGCTCCAGAGGAAACTGAGTATCAGCTCAAAAAGAGATTAATTTATAGTACTGTAATAGAATTGTGAATGTGAATTGTTTGCTAAAGGATGATAGCTTAGTTCTGTTGAATTATGATAAATGATATCTGACATAAAAAGAGTGGGAATATTGTGTGATCTAGGAGAAGAAAAAAAACCCACTGACTCGTGTTTAGGTCGGGTATTATATTTTTTTCGAAGGAAAAAATAGCTCCATGCCTATACCCGCATAAAGGAAAAGAGGACAGTCTGTTACCAAGATGTTGATGACCCGAAATGGTTAGAGGAGGAGGGAGAGAAGTAAAACAATACCGCAATGCCAACCTTTAACCAGCAGTGATTTGGGAAAATACCGGAAGCAACCAGGTGATGCCAATATGCTAGCAATTTGAGTTTGATCAGTCACTTGATTATATGATGAAATGTTTCTATCAGTATAACGGAACGACTAATTGAATTTCACATAAATTTTGTAACTCTTTTTTTAAGAGAAAGTGAATCATTTAAATGTCATGTTCAATTTCATTTTGTTTATGTAATTGATTAAAATGTTTTATCTAACATACGGGGGCTCATGTTGTTCTATTCTATATCTCTGCTCAGATCTCTGTCATTCCATCCATTAATTTCATATTTTGTATTATTATTTACTTGGTCTGGGCAAGAACACTGTGGTCGATCATCTTTTAGATAATTATAACCAAAAACAATAAGAAGTGTGGAGATGTCAAATCTCATCATCCCACCTTGTGACATTATGTCATATTGGCGTGTAGCAGTAATTATGGTTAAATTAATTTTAGTAATAAAATAAAACATCTCAGCCATGGGGAAATGCATAATATCCTAAATTAGATCTTATTGGTTAACCAATCAGAACACAGGATTTTATCATGTGATAAACTAATTGTTCATATTTCTGCTGACACTGAGCATGGTTTGTCAGTTGAAAGACTTTTTCTTAATATGGCCAATTAAATGGATGTAAAATCGAAGTAAGATCATAGGAAATAATCCTTTATCTCCATGAACAGTAATACAGCTAAGCAAAAATTACTTGCCTACACACTATACATTGCTTTGCCATATACTTTTGGGAAAAGGGGATCACTTGAAAAGCTTTGCAACTTTATACTATTAGTAGGTCATTTTAAGTGATCATCTGCAAACAGTGGTGATAATGAATCTTGCTCATACTGGCTAGTAGTCATATTTTTTAACCTGACCATAATTAGGTAATATCCACAACCAGGCAGCAATACCAGTCGTCAGCAATCCAATGGTAGTTGCAATGTGCTAATGAGACTATTTTTGTGGCACTCAAATTGGCAGCGAACTATTGTTAGTTGTAGTGTGCCGTCCTGACTAATTATGTGCAGTACAGCATGCATGTATTTTCGGAACCCCACACAACGCTGTGGAGGAATTAATCCCTCCACCTTTTGCTCTGCAACGGAGCAATAAGATACTAACAAATCACCACAGGCCTTGTCTGGCATACCGATGGCGTCTCCACTGTGTAGCAGCTAATCAGTATTATTGATTGACATTTGAACAGCCAATCAATGAAGATCACCTATGGAAAGATTAACTCATCATGAGGGATTAACAATCAAGTACCATTTCACCAATCAGTGATCTTAATTTGATCATATATATGGGCAGTAGAAATTAATTTGAAAAGTCTTGTGTATTTTGTACATTTAGAAAACTTACACGCTGACTTGACGAGAGGCCCACCTTGTTGAGCTTCTCTTGAACAGTGTAAATTTATCCCACTGTTTAAATATGAAAAGTAATACTCTGAGGTATGGAAAATTAAATTCCAGATAGCAGCAGCTTGTTTAAAACACAAACAAAACAAAAAATATTTTAAAAAACTGAATTTACACTTAAATCTCAACCACGTGTTTAGTCCTTGAGAAGTAATGGCCCTGTTACGAGATTGACTACACATGTAAACAACTACCAACTAGTTCAATTTTGAATGCACATGTACTGTATGGGACTGGCCATTTAATTGTAAAGAGACAAATTATTATTTCTGACTGTGGTATTTTATTGTTTTATTTCATTCATCACACGATACGTTGTTTCACGTAAAGAAAGGAATGGCATAGTGTCCTTTTTTATACCACAAATCAGAATAAGACAATAGTTTTCTAGCGTTCCTCCCCTCCCCCTTTAGAAACTTAAACGGTCTCTCCCTAATAAAAGACTTGGCTAAAGTGGATGTTCAGCAAAAATCAAAGCAGTTACTATTGTGAACACTGTTTTAAAATGTTAGCACCAGAAGATCTGTATTTCAGCTTCGCATAGGTGCGTTTCAATCACATGAATGACTTGGTGCATTGCAAGTAGTATAGTGGGGCACCGTAGCCTCATGTAGACTGTAATGTTAATTTTGGTCGTTTGCACTACAGCGTCAAAATTTATAGCCTCAAAATTTGGTCAGTTGTACCGTAGCCTCAATGGGAATTTTGTATAGGAACAATAGGAATGGAACAGGTAGGGTGACGTCACGGTACTGGACACTTGCAACAATGTGGCAAGTGGCTGACTTGAACACGCGTGGCTACTTAGGTAGGGACACATACTATATAGAGACAGAGAAACATGGTTAGAGACAGAGGTATATACAACACAACCATAGACTGATGAATATCAATCTATCATACCTAAATTATACAACAACTAAAAAAATTTTTAGGTAAGAGAGTAAGTCTTTTCCACCAAACATAAAATATACAATCTATTAAAAAAAAATGTTAGGCAAGAAAGAATAAATATCTTTTCGAGAGATATAAGTGGCCCTGAAAAGGGTCGTTTAGCTTTCTTCTAATTTCTCTCCTCCCTTCTTCTTCTCCACCAGCACCTCATCTTCTACAGGACATTTTTCTTCTTCTTTTTCTCATCCCTCCATCTATTTTTAGCTACAACTTGTGATAAATTCCTTTGGAAAAGCCCACAATCTATTTATAGCCTCAGCTTGAGTGACGTTCCTGTTTAAAAACCCTGGTATGTATTTATAGCTACAACCTGTGGAAAACCCAAGTGTATATTTATAGTCTCAAACTTTCCAGCTTCCATGACGTCACTTTACTCAACACTAGGGGAATAATGGCAACAGTGTTGCAAGTGACTGACCTGAATACGCGCTACTGTAGGTAGGTGGGTGACATGAATTTGATAGGGATAAAGGGAGTTTTAAAGGGACAAACAAAGACCAATACACACACGCACGCACAAACAAACGTACGCGCACACATACAAACACAAAGAAACATTCGAACACGCATAAAAACAAACAAATACACAGAAGGGAAGATAAACCCATTATATACTATCCACACAGACGAGAAGAGAGGAAAAAAAACACACCACATATACTATTCACACAGACGGGAAGAGAAGAAAAAACACACAACATATACTATCGACACTAACGTACGCGAACGCATAAAATACACACTCTACTATCCACACAATCGTACGCGAACGCATAATACACCCATATATACTATCCACACAAACGTACGCGAACGCATACAACACAGACTCTACTATCCACACAAACGTACACGAACGCATAAAGCACCCATATCTACTATCCACACAAACGTATGCGAATGCATAAAACACACCATACCTACTATCCACACAAAGATACGCGAACGCATAAAACACACACTCTACTATCCACACAGAAGGGAAGAGAAAAAACAAAAACACCATATCTACTATCCACACAGAAGGGAAGGATGAAAAACCCACCATATCTACTATCTACACAAACGTACGCGAACTCATACAAACACAAGATCTACTATCAACATAGAAGGGAAAGAAAAAAAACAACACATTATAAACTATCCACATAGTGTAGGGACAATGTCTTTTTTGTTAAGATGAAACACACACACATACACACAAACGTCCGAGCGCACACAAACGCACATACACACAAACACAAAAGACGTACGAGGGCAGACAAACGCCCAAACACAAACACAAACACTTTTTTGTTAAGGGATAAGCTTTTTGTTAAGGGACAGAAACAAACACACAATCATTCTATGGCGTCAGTGTATGCGTGTGTGAAAATTTATCTGAAGTGTTTAGAAAAAATCAAGACATAACAATGATGGATGAACAGGCTGACAAATTTTATCTCACTTGCATGCCGGAAGTGCGTACGTGAAGGAAAACATCCCTTCTATTTCATTTCCAACTAAAACATGATCCAGAGCGATAGAGAAATCTGAAAGAGCATATATTCGTGCAGTGACAATACAAAAACAACATACACCATTCTTATCATAACAATCAAGACCAAGAGACACTTACGCTTTCTTTCCATTTCCCGTATGAGGCTATAGGCCAACACATTGGCTCAAATAGTCCATTTTTAAACTTTCATCTCATCATTGGCACAAGTTCTTCCTCATCATCACTTTCTTCTTCTTAACCCCACTCCACTTTCTCCTCTTGTTTCTTAGGGCACACTGAAGCCAGTGTCCTTTCTCCTGACAATGATAACAGGTATCTTGACTTTTGTCTCTCTTTATTGGACGAAGCGGACATGTTGGAGACAAATGCCCATGTACCTTACAGATATAACAAACTTCTCCTCTCTCTCTCTCTCTCTCTCTCTCTCTCTCTCTCTCTCTCTCTCACACACACACACACACACACACACACACACACACACACACACACACACAGAGGAGCTGAAGTGTTAGTTCTAATCCATTCGAAGACGACATGAGCGAGCCTTAATCAATGTTCTCCACTTCTGTCACAAAACCAAGAGAGTCCTGATTCAGCCCAAAAGAAATTCGTTCGTCCCTTGAAATTTTATTGTGCCATTTGAGAGACGCAAAAACGCACTTCAAGAAAATTGAGAACGATGGCTTACACCTACACCGTGAGATGTAAAGAGTTCAAGTAGTTTGTAAAACTTAGTCAAAGTTTATAATCAAGATAAAACGATGACACTTTTCCAACCAGACACCAAGCGACAATGACGATCCGTGTCACACAATACTTTTCAAAATGTGTTGGTAGAAGTTTGTACTAGCGATCTTGAAGAAATGATTGTCTTATATCCAATACCATTTGCATTACAGTCTTTAATACAGAGTGAGACTAAGAGACTGAGAGAGAAAAACGGTGGTAATCTGATAGAATGACAGAACCAACAAGACCAACGAAGAAAGAAATTCGTTTGGTACCTCATGAAGATTATTTTTTACAATCTAGTGGCCCCAAAAGTGACTTGCAGAAAAGTTGAGAACGATGACATACGTCTACACGGTGAAATTAAATGGTTTACGTCAATGGTTGCTATTTCTTTGTTTATTAAATTTTTGTACAAACGATGTGTGTAAGCGAAAGCTAACACACACACACACACACACACACACACACACACACACACACACACACACACACATACGTACGCACGCACGCACACGGGTGTTACTGCATTGGGTGACAGTAAGTCTGGAGACTAGTGTTTTGAGAGATGGGCAGACAGAATTAGCATTACAGAAAGAAAGAATGGTAAAGAAAAAAAAACAGAAAAGAAGCACACCATTTTTTTTTTTTTTTTTTTTCGCGGTATTATAGGACAAAGATAATGAAGACAACCATACATTCTATGTGAAAAATGTTCATTGTTTTCATTCATTTTATCAATATCATAAAAAGGTAGTGTAATATTTATTGTCGACTGACTGCTTAACATCTGCTGTATATTCCAAATTTAAGAGATGTCGTGTGTTTCGCAGCACACGCTACCAACAATGTTGTAAAGTTTTCACAAATCTAAGGGCGGGGAAAAAAAGCAGCACCAAAACGCGCCTTGTTCTATCGACAGTCTGAACTGAAAAAATAGGTCAAACATTGTTACATTTTTCTGAACGCATGTTTTGGTTTTAGAATTCAGAGTTAACCATAGGCAGGGTTATACAGTGCAATGTCACTCGCGTCTTGAAAAAGTCGTGCGTTTGTTTCCTTTCTGAAAAACGGTAAATCTAATGCTAGAAAAAATTTCCGTGACACATTGCAGTGCCAAAATAAGGATAAAGCTAAGATACCTGAATTTTACAAGCTCGTCAACTCAAGATTTTATTTCATCCAACGATTGACTGATTTACAATTTGTAAGTGTGTAAGTTTTTGAGAAAAAAAAATTACATGACAAACGGAAGAGTTCACATAATTATGGTGACTACTGATCACAATTTTGGAGAGGTATCTTCAAACGGGAACAGATACCATTAGGATTTCAATCAAAACTACTATGGCGAAGAGAGAGAGAGAGAGAGAGAGAGAGAGAGAGAGAGAGAGAGAGAGAGAATGTTATTCCTACTGTAAAAAATATCACGGCACTTACGTTTGTTTTTACGTTATATTTACCTTAAGAAAGATTCAAAGAAACACACATTCCACTTAGATAATCACATCCACAGAAAAAAATACACCATTATTAAATATCGCAAGAGTGAACTGAAGATGTTGGCAACCAAAAATTCCTCCTCTTTTGATAACGTGGAAGTAAAGTTCTTACAAACTAGTTCATCCATATATGCTGTGATGTATTTGACCATAAAAATTGACATAATTTCCATGAGATCGACCAGGGTACGATTGTTCTGGCGTTAGTTTTACTTTTTTTTTCTTTTTTTTTTTGTAAATCGTCTAGCGGTGAGACACGACCTATCTCGACACTGTGTGAAGAGCTACTGAAGTCAATTCGAAGCGAACGCGGCAAGAAAATACGTCTAGCCAATGAAATCGTTTATGATGAGTGATGCATTGTTTTATTCGAAGGTAGTGTGGCAAGATAATGCCTACGCTCTTGCGTTGTTACCACTGCAGTGCAGACAGTCTGGAATGTAAATTTACAATCCCTCTGTTGCGTATTGTACCATTTCTTCTTACCACATCAACTACTGAATGGTCACAGTAATGGTTCGAGTTTTGAAACTGACAACTTCTTTTGATCTCACTTAAACAGTTTGACATGCACACTCACACTCACATCGGTAGAGTCAGAAGTGTGACAGTATTGAGTGGCATGGGCTTTTTTTTTGTTTGTTTGTTTTTGTTGTTTTCTTCTTCAAACTTGTGAATCTGGGCTTTGTATGAAGTAAAGAAGCTAAAGTTCGGTGAACCTTAGGGATAATGACCCAAGCTGTTTGTCTATTCATGCATGTATTTACTTAAGGAGAAATATGACCTATAAAACACAAAGATATAAGGCAAGCATGATTAGAATGAACACAATAACAGCTAACTGCAGTAACAAACGGGGTGTTTTCCTTCACGTCCGCGTAACTTAGAGTTTCAATCCTCTTTCAAGACAAACTTGGTGTATGGCAGATTACATCAACATACCTTCTCAAAGGGAGAGGCATTTCTACACATGGCATTGCCTTTGATAAATTAGGTTTTGTTGGTTAGTCATCGTTCATCTTTAATTCTATTTTTTAATGCATTTCTTTTTATAGAAGATGTAAGGCTTTCTTTTGTTTTAACGGTATTTATATTACTTAGTCTGTTGCTAAAAATACCTATAGCAAAGTGCTTAAGTTTGTTCAGTTTTCTTATGTCAAGCCCTACAAAAGAATACCAAGTTTGTTGTTGTTTGTGAAAAGAAATGCATTAAAAAATAGAATTAAAGATGAACGATGACTAACCAACAAAACCTAATTTATCAAAGGCAATGCCATGTGTAGAAATGCCTCTCCCTTTGAGAAGGTATGTTGATGTAATATGCCATACACCAACAACTTGAAAAAAAAAAATGTATAAACAGAGAAAATCCTCAATTCAAAATTATTTTTTCAAAACTGTTTGTGTCTTTAGGGAACATGCCTAAACACTAATAAGGGGTGAACAGGGAAAATACGCATCAAAGCTTTGATATTTCTATATAAAAAATGAGGGAATATTCCTAAAGTTCTTAATCAGCTCTATATGCTGGGACGGGTCTGTGGGATATCCACAAATAAAGAAGTACAAATTTTCAGGTCAAGTTGCAAGTGTGTGTGTGTGTGTGTGTGTGTGTGTGTGTTTTGAAAAGTGGCATAACTTGAACAAAAGCTTTTCTCGTGACACTGGTAAAGTATAAAGCCTGTGCAAGTGTCATAATACTAAAGTCACATAACTTTATACGGTTTGTAGGCATTTCGACTTTAAAAAATGTGAAGTATCCCAAACCATTATCATAAACAGAAGTAGAATATGAGAGTGTGATAGTTGTTGTTTAGATAAATCCAGTAAACTTTGAAATACCCCTGTTCTGTCTTTTACTTTGGTCTTACTAGAGATCACCTTTATTGCAGTAGAATCAGTGGTAAGAGCAAGGAATATCGTCGCTGCTGTCGAAGAAGGAGAAGTTCGTTAAGAAAGGGGTTTAGTATTTTTGTTAAAATATTAAATTAGGAAACACGAATGTTAAATCAGGGTTGGTTGGCATCTTGGTCAAAGACAAAGTAGAAGTGAGAGAGAATGAGACATCGTTGCTGAGCACGTGATTTTCTGGAGTACGTACATGTCCTAACAGCACAGTATCTTCTCTCTTGATGACAGCAGCTGTCTTTCTTGCGACTTTTCTTTGGTGGTTGGTTTTGAATCGAAGGGATGTCAACTTCCAAGTCACAGAAAATAGAAAGACACAGAAAAAAGACAGAGATATTTCAAAGAAAGACTCACGGAAAAGTAGAGTCTCCAAAAAAGAAACTTCTCTTGTATGGGTACAAAATATTTATTCAAATATATACATGGGTTCTACGGCCTGTGGTTTGGTTTAAGCACTATCCATTTAATACATGCAAATTTGGACATTGAAAAAATCCTACTCACAAGTTATTTATTTCTTGGTTCTAGACAACCACTTTTAAAAATTAAAGTTCATGCCTTCAAAAAAACGTATACAACGTATATGCATTTCATAAAAGAATTACATTTTTCATACTACAATTAATGTCCATTTTTAAGAAAATGCTACAACAATAAACAAACGATCAAATAGGACAAAGTTCGTGCTTTTCTTTTTATCAGTCACGTACGTTGTTTAAATCTGGTCAGCTACCACTTGTGTCCCAACGTAGATGTTTCTATCATGTGCATCTTTCTAGTATTTGTTTAACCATCAAGGTGCACATCGTCATAAGCATCCAAAGTCACTAATGTTTTACAAATCTTTTCTTCATGTAGTAGAGGTTGAGACGTATTGAGATGAAATCGCAACGCTTTGAACAAAGCGAGTGTCTCGTGCGCATTTAAAGGAACCACCATCATGTCTTTGCAGGTACTGTTCGTAAATAGTCCACAAGGAATCTGCTGGAAAACGAAATCCCAAAAAGCAAGTCACTAAGACACACCCCACATGTCGACCCCAATTCAATGGACACAGTTCTCGTAAAATGCGATGGTAATCCTCTACCGTTGAATATTGTTATTGATTTCCTTCCCCGGAATCTGTTGTGTCGCGAATGATAAAGGTTGTGGCATGGTAGTCAGTTTTTCTACCTCCTAGAGCGAAAGTAACGGAAGTAGTGAGTAATTTCTGACCACTGCCATTCCATGAATAGGTCGAGCATGTCATACAAATCTTCTAATGTAAATGGCCTAAGCGGAATATTCGGAGGAACCCACATTGGATCCAGAGAAATCTGACTTGTTTGCTGACTTTTGTCAACTTCCTCTTGTGAATTTCTCGACATAAAAGTTCCTCAGTCACCCATTGAGATTTGGCTCTGACAAGTCCCTGCCAAAGTTCCTCGTAGATCTTCTCTTGCAATTCGTTTGGTAATCTTTGAATATTATTTTTTACATCGGGTTTAAATACTTGTCTAGGTGTTGTCCAACGTTTGACTCCTAGCCAAGCTGGTTTCTTAAACAACATGGTAGGTCACTTCAATGACGAGGTCCCACTAAAGGTAGGTAGTGACAATCCGGAGACCATCGAGCATATTCGAGGTAAGAGGAATCTTTCTGTTCCCACTCGTGAAGTGACACACCGCAACTGAAGCACTTGACTTTATCCCCTTCGCCCAAGTAGATACATCCGGCTCTGCTAATTAATCGGGGGTAGGTCCTCCCAGATATTTTGGCCATTTTCCTCGGAAGGTTTGGTATCGACTTTCAAAGTCGCAGTATTCAAACAAACGCACAGGGAACGAATATTCGTCTTTCACAGGTTCGTTTCGATGAGGGTACGGTGAAATCCGCAGGAGTTTGCTCAGTTTTGGATGACATCCATAGGGTGGTAGCTGCATGGTTTCATGTTGACATCCACCATGACAACCAGTAAAGTGAAAAGGTGAACAATGACGAGTGGCATCGCTTTCGCATCCGTCAGGTCTGACACGCACAGCATCACTTTCCATGGTAGGTCTAGTCATAGCAACGTTCCCATGATGTGATACTGAATTGCTGAGGTCACAGCGTACGGCATCCCTGCAATCGCAAGGCACAGCATCGCACTCCACTTGAGCATCATCGAACTTCAACTGTGTCTGTTTGAAAGGATTCATCTTTCTCGCTTGGTTTTGGAAGTGACAATGAATTATTGGTCTTGGACGTTATTCCTTTTTATATGCTGGCCAATATCGACGTGACCGTAAGGTAAAGTGAAGTGATTGGGACGCCGTACTCGCTTCTGGTACACAATTTGATACACTTTTTCCAAAGGCCGACTAACAATTTGGTGTGTGTTTAAACGTACAATCTTGTGAGGTTCGTAGGTGGTCACTTTAAAATTTCCATCCTGTCTAGACTGCATGGCTTCTTTCAATATGCTAAAGTTCACCACTCGACTGGTGCGATAATTGAGAGTCAATCCTTTCACTTTACACTCCGTGTGCACTTCTCCTTCTTTGTTCCGGTATTCGTAGCCGTAATTTTTGGGACCGCCACTTGCAAAGCTTAGAATCTTGTCGTCGGGATGCTCGTCTGTCCAGGCTCCTAAACGATCTCCTTCGATGACCGGGTGACTTTGACCCAGGCGATAAATGTAGATGCAACTGTCCGTGTCAAAGTACAGCAGACGATCTCCTAACAGTTCTAAAGCTTCGTACAGTTTTAAGCGAGCATTGGCTGTCACGTAAGCCGCAATGATGACATTTCCAAATTCGTCGGCTTCTATAAAGTCGAGTTCTTCTTAGTAATTAACTAAGATCAAGTCCTCATGAAGGACGTCCACGTGTTTCATGTATTTGGTTTTGTCGTGAATCACCTGGAAGTAGCGGGAAGGTTCTGTCAAATAATCTGTCTTGGGTAAATATGGTCGTTGTGCCATTTTGCCCCACACACAGGTAAATGGGGTAGAATGGCGTGTTGATTGGCTTTGGTATTGAAAAAGTGCAGAAAATAGCCTTTGGCCATTTCTGTCATTCTAAACGTTTTAGGCATTCGGCTCAAAGGTATGGCCAGGGAACTCATCGAATCTTTAAACATCACTTGTCCCACTTGCATGGAAATGATTTTGGCTCCGTTCAAAGTCACTTTAGGGTGTTCGGTGCCTTGTTCCGTATACTATCTGAGAAGAAACTGCCCATCGTATCCCGAGAAACTGTGAGCCATCACCGTAGCATAGCGATGACAATCTCCGTAATGTTCGATGTCTTCTTGGATCCATGTTTCGTCGATGGGGTCTAAGATCCATTGGGCGAAATCGGCCAGCGTGTTTGGTCCC
>JAECUM010042980.1:0-12371 GCA_016617855.1 Megalonaias nervosa
AAGTAGACAATAAATGAACTTTTGTGGAGGAAAGTATAACAAAGATATCTACTAAAAGTGTAGAGTTGCAAAATCAAACTGACCATTACAAACTCAATTGATGAGAAGAGGCAAGCATTTCAGATGCTCAGGGATTTTTTAAATACCTTGCAAAATATAAGAAATGAAACGGGAAATGATATATTAAATGGAACAGTACTTACAAGTAATTGAACAAAAATAAATTCATAAATAAAAGCATTACAATGAATCTAAAAAGTCAAAAATTACTTACTGCCGGAACAGAAAATATCGAAGTCAGATACTAAAATATGTTGTTTGAGAATTAAGAAATAATACGTTTGTGGTAAGAAGGAAGTATTGACAAAGTAGATAAGAGGGTGAAATGATTTAGTAAAGGTTTTAATGATATGGAACATACTACAGAAAGATGCATGCAAAAAGTTTGCATTAAATAGAAGAGTTGAAAAGCTTAATTCAGAAATATAAGGAAAGATACAGACATTAAACAGAAAAATGTACAACATAGAGGTAGGAAGCACAGAAAGTGTATACAATTATTGCTAAAATTAAAATAGGGTTGAATAAAATAAAGGAAGCTAATAGCATATCTCTACAATTTGGAACTATTAAAACGAGGTGGTAATACATGGAAAATATATAACCCCTCATGCTAAGAGAAGCACTATAGAGTGTTGGATATCTTAATTTAACACGTCATTGTAGTACACACACTCAAATAAGAATAAAACCTAAATAATTGCCTCGTATGGCAATACATAGCTTGGGATATCATTTTCATGATTGTGCCTGGAAGTGTAAATCGTATCATTTTGTGAATAATGCTTATTACTAACACAACAGTGTGTTATAGTTTTTATACTATATTTTGAGTTAAATGACCATTTTAGACATTTATATTTAAAGGAACATCATGATATTATTACTTACTATGTTGTAAAGTATAGAAGGCAAAACTTGCACTAAACTTAATTAATAATAATAGTTAATATAGGAGCTTTTTAGACAGTACTGTCACCACTGGTCCAATGATTATATACAACAGAAAATGGCGTTTTAGAGAAGATAATATAGTGGTGACAGATTCTTGTGATAAATTCGGTAAATGGTTAGAATAATGCTTTCTTCTGATAGATGACTATGCCAATCTTGTGAATGCAACCCAAGAAGCCATCCAACCTAACCAAGACAGCATTCAGTGGTATCCATTACGAAATATCTATGACGGCGATACCGCAAAATACAATTCTGTCATTACGATCTGAAATAAAAGTATAAGACATATAGTAGTTTTATGTCAAAAAAGTAAAAGTGAATGGAAAATGTGTTTCGGGAAAAGGTTTAATTACAGAAATGTAATTCATTTTATTTAACGTAATATGGTATATCTCGTGATATTAAGATTTAAGTAAATTCGTCTATATTGATTTATAGTTTAGTTAAACAAGTCAATGCTAGACATTTCTAACTTTAGCATTTTATAATGGATTGGTAGAAACCTAGCATACATTCTATTCATCCTTGTTAACCTTTAAAGCTTATAGCTTACTTGTAAGACCACAGTCTTCTTGTATTCGTACATGATTCAGCACATCTTTAAATGGTCCGGGTATCTTTTTTTAAACAACCATCGGAATCCACGTAGTAAATTGCTATTGCCATACATTACATCCCCAGAGGACACACACACACACACACACACACACACACACATATATATATATATATATATATATATATATATATATATATATATATATATATATATATATATATCTGAGCGACATATATATTTAACCTTTGGTCGACGCATTGAGCACGAAAAATGCATATATGCACCTTCTGCCTGTGACGATTTCAGATGTGAACAAACCCATACAATTTTATTATTGGATATAGAAAGGTGCCTATGATCACTAGAACTTGACATAAGTAATTATGACCAACTTTAATAAATAGTTTGTAAGTACCTCCAAGGAGAGCGTGCTACCATTTTAGCTATACCTCAATTGGATTGGTCAGCGGATTACTTGGAAGTTCGCACAGACGAATTTCGATATAATGCAGTACAATAAGAGTTTCTGATAAATTTAACAAAATACGTTTGAAATTCTGCTTTTGATTACGTATCGTCTCGAATTTTAGCTGCAATGTATCTAGGCAGACGAACTTAAAATAATACAAAATAATCTGATCCGATAGAATGAATATTATTGACAATATTGTGAAATCGTCCCCATCTTCTTATAATGGGGTCTAGAAATCTGATCATGTCGATTCCATCATCGTAGGTTTTAACACCTACAAGTATGCATTTAACTTCAAAATGATTACGGATTCAATTGAGTCTGATTTCACGACCGTTTTACACGGGGTAGTATTCGGCTTGACAATATTGCTCCCCCCCCACCACCTTCCCTTCAACTGCGTATACAGAAGAAGCAGAAAGGAGACACGCTAGTAAAACAATAGATTTCGTTGTACACATTATTGTTTTCACAGCATAAGTACTGGTAACACGATCAGTGTATCATATTCAACCTTTGCCATGTGTATAGTGTAGAAAGACACTTTGATATTGTCTGATACGCTGTTCCGCCATCTCAACATCCTCGGCTTTTTCCGTCAAGTCGACACAGAAACTTCGGATGTAATTCTCCGCCGTTGAGAACACTAATTGGAACTACTTTTGTTCACGTGGCACAATATGTCGACTGAAAGAGACAAAGTCACAGTCGGAACGGTGTCGGCTTTTTCTGTCGCAACATATGTGGTAGAATCATCAAAACTCCATGAAAGTAATATGTATTCTTACAACTGCTTATTATGTTATATCCCAACTTGCCGGAAATGACCGATCCATGTTGCGATTGACTGTTATGCAGAATGCATTATTCTCCAATTACTGTCGGCCTTTCCTGTATGCTACTGAGAATGGCAGTCCAACAAAAAAGTTATATTTTACTTCAAGATATAATAACAGTCCAAAAATACCTAAGGAACACGTTTACGCATAATCGTGGCCCATCGTAGCACCGCAGTTAGGGAGGAAAGATGCAGTACTGCGTTGGAATTTATTTGTTCAGCAAGTTAAATAGTTGGATGGTTGCCCAGTCAGTCAGTCAGATAGATAGATAGATAGATAGATAGATAGATAGATAGATAGATATGAAACTCCTTGCGGTTCTTTCTGAAATCTGTAATCAGAATGTCACTTTCACATGTTAATATGTCATACGTTCGTTCCTTTCCTCCAGTAAAACTTCCTCTCTTCTTTCACAACTGGTAAGCGAAAGTCTATTAATCGGGAAAACAAATAATAATAAAAAGAAATTCTTCTTGGTGTAAGTTCAAATTAAATATGAAAGAAAGTTCTGGTTTGATTTGACTTAGATTATTTAAAAGAGTTTGCATTTGAATATTGTAAGGGTGGGGTCAGTAGTAGGGATGTGGTTGGGCAGTGTGTATTGCAAATCATATTACATATAAATTTGACCCATTTCACAATGCTGTTACACTGTATCGCATGCATACTCTGTGACCGCAAAATTACGTCCCCTTCAATTAGTTTACGTAATTTTCCACTTCTCATTTGTAACAGCGTGCGCATGACCTCAGTTTATCTTGCAAAACGACTTTACAATAGCAGCTACGATCATTTTGTCGCCGTGTTAAGTAACGACAACGGAACACCTTTTAAGAATTAAAGGTTGAATAATTGTAGAACCCTGTGTCAGGCAACTCTTTAACCCCCATTTATTTTGACTGACTAAATGTCCTTAACACCACTTGTCTATAGTGAGTGCCTCCCAATCCCACACCATCACGGGCTTTATAAAATCAACCAGAACGTAAAGGTGGGTAAGTACACAAATTTTATCGAGCAAACAATATTTCTGTTTCTAACCATGCAATTAGATTCACGGATATATCTTTTACGATAATGATATCATGCCTTATAATATCTGTATCACCGCTGACTCAACGGGGAAACGGATCCGAAATTCAAATAGCCAGATATTTCTCGTAACATTGAAATGATTTTATTATTTTTACTTGAAATGGGGGTTCAGTCCAGCTAACCCAACCCCTTCTTAATCCTTGCAAGGCCAATCATAAATGTAGGTCTAAAAATTTCGCATTAAGGACATAAATTGATTCTTGCATATATCCTATGATTGAAAATAACACCGTGGGCGCTCTAACCAGCTACATTTGATTTCGTGTCTGAAGTAAGTCAATACGCTGTACGTGTATTATGGAATGAGGACATTTTATACTATTACTACGGTACAAGTACTCTAGTCAATAGCTGATACCACGAAATATTCCGATAATTTGATATCAGTAGATCACGTGAGATTTATACCCAAGCAGGACTGATTACTATTTAAGGTAATGAATTTGATTCGAGGGTCATTTGTTATCTGAAAACTTGGAAATTCCTCTTAGATTAGTAGTCTGACATAATAGTTTCATTAACATCACCACACACCTTCCTTTGAGTCAATAGATCTACTTTTCTATATAAAATATATGTATGTATGTATGTATGTATGTATGTATGTATGTCTGAGTGTAAAATCAAAGAAATGCATTATTTTTAAAAGAGTCAGAATTTTTCTGAAAAAAGAATATTGTTTAGAAGCAACTTTGCATTGCGGTTTTACTGTTATGGCAGCAGCAATGAGGGTGAACAGACTAGGCTCAATTGTATTTGTTCAAAAAATGAATTAACTACAAAAACTCAAAACACGAGTTCAGTAACTCCAAACTGAAGCCTCTAACCGATCGAGATTCCTCTAATTTGGTTAGCTCATTTTGTTATTTTATTTTTGACGCTTGTGTTTTGAGTTTTTGTAGCGTATTTATTTACTCTTCCAACACTTTCTCGCGGTCATCACCCTCTCTACTGCTGTAATTAAATCATTATTATATCAATAATGGAATCTCACACAGCTAAACTAGCTCGACAGCGACTAGAGGCAAGTGAAAAATATATTCAAGTCCGTGATTCTATCAAACAAAAATTACAAGCGCGTCAGGAGTCTCAGGTGGAATTTAAAGAAGGTGCAGAACAATTATTTAAACCGGTTACAAAGGCTACCAAAGATCTTCCCACGTTGGAGCAAACCGCTAAAGCAACTGAAAATATAGCAGAAAGAACTAAAAAATACCAGAAAAGATTCTACGAGAACTTCCGGCTGAAATAGCTGCGGCTCAGACACATTTACAAGAAGAAATACAAGTACTTGAGAGTGTTGACAAAGTTCGTGAGGAGGTCGGTGATGTAAGGGATCTTATTGAGGTTGAAGGTAGACTCTTGAAAGCAGATAATACAGATTACGTAATTGGTGATCGAGTTGGTTTTGTTAACAACGGTGTCATGGCGTTATTTAACAGTGCCACATATGTAATCGACGGAAAGAATATTGAATCATGTCTCGAAAACGTTGACGTTGCTACGACAATACTTGGACTTGCAAGATACAGCGATGATTATTCAAGATCAGCTGGCCCGACAATGATGTTTGCAAAAGATACAACTGATCATCCCAATTACAACAATGTGAGATTTAATGCAGCTGGAGACGCAGTTGCAGCAATGAATGAAAATTTTAACGTGGGATTAGCATCACATCGATCAATGTTAACGACGATGAAAGATTTGCACGTGTGATTCCGCTGTCACATATATTTGGATTCTGCAGATATGTTAGAAAAGTTATATTTGGCGCTAAACACACAGTTGTACTCGTAAGAAAAGCCACCGACAACGATGCGATATGGCGTGATGCTGCCGTTGATGCAGGCAATGTAATACTGACAAAACTTTTGTTGTGGATGCCAACAATGACTCCATCGATTTCTGAAGAACAACGATTACTCTCTTTCATGGATCAAGGTGGTAAATCAACATTGTCATGGTTGACGATGACCACAGACAGTATTCAAAGCGATGTTAATGGTTTATTCACTTGGCAGATAGCATCACAGCAAGGAGTGTCAGCACCACGACATATATTTATTGCTTTCCAAAATGCTGCACGAGTAGATTCTCAGGAACTAAGTCCAATGATATTTGACCCGCTTGGAGTTAGTGAAGTTTCTTTGAGGATAAATGGACATCAAGAATCTTCCGAAGAGGTGTTACTGAGTTTTGCTAATAATCAGGTAGCACGTGCTTATCATCGGTTAATGACATTTATGGGACGTGATCAAAATGTTGATTCTGGTTTACAGATATCTCAGCGTGATTTTACAGCGCTGTATCTGATTTATTACTTTTCGCTGGATCACTTGGATTTATTCAGGCAATCTGTCGTTGATATAAACTTTCGAGCTCGTGTGGCACGAGAACTTATTGCTAATTACAGAGCAATTGCTGTTATACTCAGCGATAAAACAATGCTACTTGAAGGTGTTGGTGGACGAATGAGAGTCATTGATGCACCAGTAGAAAACATGTAATTAGATCGCGGGCGATCAGTAATTAAATCGCTCATGATATTATAATGTCATATCATCATGTTATTGTTAATCTGACTCCTGGTCAAATTAGAAAACTACAATTAGTATCAAAAGAGAACTGTGGAGTAAAAATATCACTAAAAAAAGAACAACTCGAAGGTGGTCCGAATAGCCTATCATTGACAGAACGTCAACTCAGGCACTTCAACGAAGCCAAACGATTAAAGACCGGCATACGACTTAATCTTTCTGAGGGTGCCATTAAAGACATCGCTAAGACGGGTCGCATATTTCCACTTCTTGCAGCTATAATAACGTTGATAGTAGCTGCAGCCCTAGCTGTTGCAAAAGCAGCTGCGCTTGGTGCTGTTGGAACTGCTGCTGGGATGGCATTAAAGAAATCAACAGGAAAAGGAATAAAAACTTCCCAAAAAAGGAAAGGGTCTAAGACTGCCAGGAACCCCTCATTCATGGTACGGAAAGGGCTTAAGACTCCCCGAGATACTTCGTTGATTCTTCTATGTCCAATTTTGATTTACTTGAAGCTGCTAAAAAACTAAACATCAAAAACTTCAGATGTGTTTTTATGCGTGATCAATTACCGCACAAACCAAACAATGTTGAAATTGGCATCATTAATCTCGATAAAAATTCTGGTCCACTTACTCATTCGGTTGCATACGCAATTGATCCACGTGGAATTGTTTATTTTAAAAATATGTCAGCGGACTTCAAAACACTCCATTCTGGTATTCAACTTTACCAACACAGACAATAACTGATCCGCCAATATGTGGCCGTGAGGTACTCGCTGTGCTCGACGCTGTATCATCATCAAGAACACCACCTCATAAAGTCGTGCACGAGTATACATCGTCGTCCAACGTTTTAAACAGGCATTAGTATATGTAATGGTAGATATTTACTGAAGATCTTCTCGCCTGAGTAAAACTCAGCAAGGTGACTTATCTAAATATGTAGCTCTTCAAGATGTGAGTAAGCAAGTCAGCGATGAAATATCTAGCATGCTAAATCTTGTAAATATTAATCCAAACGAATTTGTAGTATTTCAAGATCGCGAAGGAAAATTAAAATCAAGTAATGTTTCAGTGTTTGATCTTATTATTCGACATTTTGGAGTAACTGAAGATAGCATAGCAATGTATGATAAAAATGGTAAGATTAAACCAGGTGTTTGCATGCCAACAGTATTAGAAAGTATGCTTGGGAGAGTACCAAAGATTGCCGATACAATGACTGGCAATCTCAACATGAACAAAAATATAATTATCAATGTGGGAGAACCAAAATCAGACGATGATGTGGCAACAAAAAATATGTAGACAGCAACAACACCACGATCAGAACTGATATCAATAATCGTTTACTAACCGCCGGTGATACAGTGACTGGTTCTCTCAATATGGCTAATAATAAAATTACTGGTCTTGGAGAACCAAAATCAAATGATGACGCTGCAACAAAAAAAAAATATGTCGACGATAGCAACATCCCGATGGCGACATCGTTAACGACAATCAATGATGGAATGACAACATTTAGAACTGAATTTTCTAATCACGTACAAACGTTTCTGAATTTTCGTAGAAAAGTAAACAGAGCCATTAATGAATATTGTGGAAGTCCAGCCGTTATTGAAATTAAACTCGTTGACATAAAACAAATTACCGACAGTGTAGTATATACAGTAGCGTCTGGATCAGCATTATGGTCACCACTCAATAAATCCATTAAACATACTGCCAAGGTTACCGGTATATACAGGTTCTCAGTAATAGGCGCTACAACATTTACAATATCTACCACAATTTCACGGCTTTATCCACCAACTTGATCTCTTGGATCTATGTTAGTAGTACTGGAGCAAAACGATGAGGAAACATTTGTGGTGGAACCCGAAGAAAAAGGCTCCCTGTGTTGTATTATTGGTGTCTTGAATTAGTCGCTAAACTACCACCTACTTAATATAATAATGAATCAAACCCCAATCGACGTTCAACATTACAGATACAATAAAGTATGTGAGTGGCAAACCAAACTGAAATATAGCATTGACGAGTACACAGCAAAAGTTAAAAAATATCGCAGACGTGTAGTTGTCTTTGACGTAGTTGTGGATTCAGCGTCCGCTATCATCGCTGGAACCGGCGTATTGCTATCAACAATAACAATGACGTCGCCAGCAGTTGTGACAATTTGTGTTTCAGCTGCAACAACAGTTGCTGGTATTTTTAATATCATCGCATATCATAGCTACGTGTACAAATACAAAATTACACGAGTACACAATAAAACTGCACGCGACGATGGTAGCATACTCCAAATTATGATCGTTGATTTCATCGTATCTTAGTGATGGTAAAATATCCGATGAGGAGCTCACAACGATAATAAAAACTTACAATGAAGTATTTCACGAAGAAAATGGTAAACCCCATGGAGTACCTGGATACAGAATTGATGATGCGAGAACAAATAGAAAGAGGAGCAGGAATTAGAATAACACTAGGATAATATAATGTCAAACGAATTACTACAACAGACCGTCACTAATACAACACCGTTGAAAACCACAATGATATCAGCAAGCTCAACCAATCCTGAGTTCAGTGTTAGGAATCAAACTGTAATTCCAGCCAAAGAAATAGCGCTAGCACAATTACGAGTTTATTATAGTCGGCCAAATATCAGATCTGATTCGTTGGGTTGCAAGCAAACAACTCACTGGCATTTGCAAATAAAAATAAACCTGATAGAACCCCTGATTGGCAAGTCGTAAGTGTACCTATGGACAGTTGCCAAATAGAACAGATCAACGTTGAATTTCAGCGCAGGATTAAATCTATTACAGGGAAGGAATCCAAAATAGCCTTTACTGTGCATAAACCAACATTATCGACCGCGATTGAAATACATTCAACCGACTTCGCCGTTGATATATATCAATCATCGATTCGAAGTGTTCTAGGCTGGCCTGAAATTCCGCTAGTTTATGTAGGATCTGCAGAACCAAAACGAAGCGACTTTGTTACAGATAAAAGCGCATTTATAAAACTTCCATGGTATCGAAAAAATCACCCATGGGTATTCAAATTTGGTGATATGATTTTTGAATATCCTGACGGTGGACTTGCTCCATTTTATTACGATTTTATATTTGGTCAAGGCACAAAGGACGGTAAAAGTTTTCATTAAATCGACGAAGAAAATATCCAAGATATAATCACTGACAAAATTAAAGCCGAGCACAAACGAGTCATCGATGATCTGCAAAATTTATTTATTTCTATGACGCAACATTACAACGATGGTACAAAACAACATACCATTGAAACAATGCAACATTTAAATCAGCTTGCGGCGGATTATGAAATTCGCAGCAAAAAAAAAAAAAAAGACATGAAATGATTACCAAGGGCGATAAAAGCTCGTGGGATAATCGATTCCCACGTATAATTATGGATAGACCTAGTTCGTTTAGTAGAGAAGATCTAGGAAAAGTATTTCTCGACCATTATAGAATAAGAGAACAACAATTACCAATATTTGTAATGTCTGTATTTAATCCTGCCGAGCTAAATTAAAATTCATTCAACGACATCATTGATGAATATTTTCCAAAAATACTTGAAACATCGAGAAAGTATAACCCAGCCAACAAACGTCCTCAAACACAAAAAGTAATCCATACGGTGAAGGTCGCTATATATCCCCGGGTATTGTAAATATAACATCGACGATCACAGTCAACCTTGTATGTGATGTAATTGATGGCAGCTATCAAGTAGATCTTGAAAATTCCAATCAGGCCCAGTAAGGATACATTTTATATACATTTACTCCGCAAGTCCCACCAGGATACTTACTTGTATCAGAACCAATTAATCCTGTTTATCTGAGATATCATCATCCGTTATTATTAAGGATACATTTCAAACGTAATCACCAAACCGGACACATGTTGGATATAAGGGAAGAATCACAGTTTATAAATCTGTATGTAAGATCATAGATCTTCATCGTAGAACTAGATTTAAGATTTTGTAAAACAAAAAAAAATCTGATTCAGAATAAATATTATTATCAGAATAAATCTGAATCTCAGTAAATATTATAATCTGAATAAAGATTATAATGATTCTGAGTAAATATTATTATCAGAATAAAAATAAATATTATTATCAGAATAAATATTATAATGAATCTGAGTAAATATTATTATCAGAATAAAAATAAATATTATTATCAGAATAAATATTATAATCTGATTCAAAATAAATATTATTATCAGAATGAATATAATCTGATTTAGAATAAATATTATAATCTGAATCTGAGTATAAATATTATTACCAGAATGAATACAGTCTGATTCAGAATAAATATAAATAGTATTATCAGAATAAATATTGTCAGAATTAATCTGATTCTAAATCTGAGTAAATATTATTATCAAAATTAATCTGATTCAGAATAAAATAAATATTATAATCTGATTCTGAATAAATATTACAATCTGAATCTGAGTATAAATATTATTATCAGAATTAATTTGATTCTGAATCTGAATAAATATATAATCTGATTCTGAATAAATATTACAATCTGATTCTGAATAAATATTATAATCTGATTCTGAAGAAATATTATAATCTGACTCGGAATAAATATTATAATCTGATTCTGAATAAATACTATAATCTGATTCTGAAGAACTATTAGAATCTGAATCTGAATAAATATTATAATCTGATTCTGAATAAATATTATAATCTGATTCTGAAGAAATATTACAATCTGAATCTGAGTAAATATTATTATCAGAATAATATTATAATCTGATTCTGAATAAATATTATTATCAGAATGAATATTATAATCTGATTCTGAATAAATATTATTATCAGAATAAATATTATAATATGATTCAGACTAAATATTATTTACCGGAATAAATATTATAATCTGATTCTGAGTAAATATCATAATCTGAATAAAATAAATATTATTATTAGAATCAATCAGAATCTGAATAAATATTATAATCTGAATAAAATCAATATTATTATTATCTGATTCTGAGTAAATATTATTATCAGAATAAATAAATATTATTATCAGAATAAAGCAGAATCTGAATAAATATTATAATCTGAATAAATCTGATTCTGTGGAAATATTATAATCTGATTCTGAGTAAATATTAATTATAATCAGAATAAATATTATAATCTAATTCAGAACAAAAATAAATATTTGTTACTGTAGTCAGAAATGAATTATCCCTCTTGAGAGAGTCAAGGTCTTTGTTTAGCCACAGTCACGGTGACAGTGTTAGTTTCGTTGTCACTACAGTCACTGGTGACAGCGCTTTCACTTTCACAATCATCACTGACATCATGGATCGTTTCACAATCAGACATAATCTTTCTCAACTGTCTTATACGAGCATTCACAATCTTTTTACTTTCGTATTCGTGAGACAATTCTGATCTAATTTTTTCAATTGAGTGTGCAAGGGGAACAAATAGTTTAACCTGCATATCTGTAACTGTTGCCAAGGATTGCATCATAGTATGCTGCAACAATTTAATGAATATATAATCAACTGGTAATGTATATCTATTTTCGAATTTTCGTTGTTGCAATGATTCAAAATCATAAATATTATTTTCAGGATTAAGTTGATCAGGAATTTTTATACCGTCATGTTATAATTTTTCAATCGCAGAAATAATAACATTAACATTTTCGCAATTCATTATATAATAAATTTTTATTTAAAATAAAAAGAAATATTTACACAACATCTATCTTAATTCTATGGACAGCACAACCCCTATGTGAACCCCTAGATT
>JAECUM010042982.1:0-20533 GCA_016617855.1 Megalonaias nervosa
CTTTAGACCACTCGGGGCCCAGTGCGATATGATGTAAGAGTTCCCTCGGGTCTCACTAAACACCCCAAGACAGCCCCCGACTCTCCAAGAACACATTAAGACTTTACAGAATACCTACTTTAAATTTCAACAACAACAAAAACAAACAAACAAAAACTGCAAATATATAGCGTTTTTTGTGTAACAGAATTTATTGAGGTCATGACTTGCCAAGGAAAAAAACTCGAATACAGTAAAGTGGATATTGGTGAATATTGATCAACATTTACCAATAAGTAGCAATACCATAGCATCAGGAGCAGGCAGGCGAAGAAATTGAATGATTCAAATAAGTCGTCAAATCAGTTAAACAAAATGACAAATTAATTGTATATAAAATTATTAGTATATCTTAAACAATTTCATTATTCATCCTTTCCTTTATTTTGCCAATTATTCTCATATCTCATAAACAATTTAATTTTTCAATTATTTGCAAGTGTTTAGCGTTTACTGGGCCTCTCACTGACAGGCATTCTTCGCTGACCAGGTTTTCCTGCAGTTCCTTTAGCCCTACTAATTACGGTATATTTTCCATCTTGTGATTTTATATACTTCGATTTCTGCGTACTTTTGTTGTTCTTAGTGAAGTTTGCGAAAATCTCTCTTTTGCCTTTCGGATTTGCACCTCCAGACGCTGTCATTTATGTAGTAAATGTGTTGTTCTTTTGTTAATTCTTTTCCTCCTCTGGCATTCAGTCAGGATGTCCCGTCGATCTAAACTTTTCCTGTACCTTCATCCAGTTTTCGTTCAGTCTCTCAAAGTCCTCTTTTTTCTTTCCGTTTTCTTTGTCCCTTCTCCCCTTAGCCCATGTATCTTTTATCTTCTTCACCTCCTCTTCCATCACCTTTCTCATCATTTCTTCTGCTTTTACTTTAATTGCTCTAATCCCCACTTCACAAAAGACCACTGTGAAATTCGCTCTATCTTGTAAAAAGGACCTCACTTTGATCACATCATCAAGGGCCTGCTTTAATGTTCCCACTCTAAAATAGTTAGGCTGGATGAAGCCTCTTAACTTTTCCACTTCCTCCTCTATCATGCCTTTCACCAGATCCCTGGTTACTTGCAGGCTGCAGGCTGGACTTGTCACAAAGTCTCTGGTAACTGGATATCTCCATTCATGTTCAAGCCTTTCCACCACATAGGCTGCATCCACTATCCAGTACCAACTGTCTTTCAAGTTATTAAATAAATCCATTTTCCAATGTGTTGACTATTAAACGCTGGGTAGTCAGACTTACTTACTTACTTAGTTTGAATTTTGGTCTCATTCGCCCACTTGGGCATGCGCGACTGTTTAATGCCCCCACAGGAGGTTAATAAATAATTTCGAGGGGGACGGAACGCGTTAGTGCACAGGCCGTGTGCTAACTAGTTTGTCCATTTCTGGACGATGTTGTCCCACTGAACGTGTGGTGAGTGGGCATAGACCCACACGCACTCACTTGTACACAGAATGTCTGGCGGAGGAAAGGGCGGCAGGATTGCAAAAGGAAGAGGTGCCATACATCCGGGATCATTCAGTTGTGGTTCCCATATTTCCGAATGATAAATGATGCCGTCTTGCCGCATTTTAAATTTCGAAAACAATATTTGTTCTGTTTATAGGATAAGAAATTACACTGTGGAAATTACACTGTGGATCTTCCTGATAAATTATTTATTAATTTAAATTTGTCGTATTCCGCCTTGTGAAGGGGACCTGATGTCTGGGTTTTAGCCACCTTATAATTCTAATTTTTGGTGTTTTTTACGTCTTAAATTAATTAATTTTGTTGCCAGCTTGTGCAGCTGTACTTGATGGCTTTGGGGCTTTAGCCACCTTACAGAGAAAATATGGGGTCTTATTTCTTAATCAACTAATTTAGTTTCCACATTGTGCGGCTGGGCCTGATGGCTTGGGCTTTTGGCCACCTTATAGGGATAATTTAGGGTCCCACGTTATATTTAATAAATTAGTTAGCCAAATCGTTGACGCATTGTGCAGCTGGTCCTGATGGCCGGGGTTTAAGCCACCTTATCATGATTAACTTTAAGGGGCCAGTTTAGACTGTTAATGTTTTAATGATCTGCTATGTCACGAGATATAGAGGTGAGAAGGGAAAAACTTGAATGGATTAAATGCCCACCATTTTTGATACCTGTAAACATATTACTTAAACGAATCATATTTCTGACGTCCTTGTAGTACCGTCTTAGAGCCACCAGCCACACGACTCGTTTGGGTGCGACTTTTGTTTCAACTCCGAGTTCATTACCGATATGAATATGATAGTATTGTGATTGATAGGGGCAAGACTATTATGGGATTTATATAACAGAGAGTATGGGAATGAGAGCCACTGCTGCATTGCTTATTAACTTATCGCTTATTGCATTGCTTGCCGAATCATGCTTCCTACGCCACCTTTAGTAACGAAGTAGGTATCGGGTTCAGGTGTAGAATCGGCCCGCGCACAGGCTGGACCACCCCTAATTGAGCGGAGAACCGTATACTAAACCCGCACCCACCCCCACCCCGTCAAAAATTAATAGAGGCGTCTAGAAAATTCTCAGCCGCCCGTATGGAAGCGGCATCAGTTAACTGACTCGTTTTGGGCGCGATTTCTGTTCCAATTGTGTGCTTATCATTGGAAAGAAAAGGGTGGTATTGCATATATCAATTTTCATTTGCTTATTGAGAAAGAGTTAGATTTTCCCTATTTTATCTATCTCTTTGAGGAAATCAAAATGGATTCGATTGTGAGCTTTGGATTTGGGTTGCTCTGGGACATAATTCCGAATAGGTGTAGGGACAGCTAACTTCTTTGAGAGAACTTATTAGTTTTTCCCTTGGTATTTTATATTTGGGGCAAACATTGAATAAGTGATGTAGATCATCAGTATTTGGGCAGTGGGGGCATCTAGTTCCTCTTCATTTATTGAACTGAATGTATTTCCCCATACTGCCTGCTAGTAGGGTTTTACCTGCTTTGATTCTAATGTAGCTCATTGATTATATTTTGTGCCCTGTTTTATTGTGGGTTTTCCCAGAGATTTCAGCTCCACGGCATTTTAATCATTAAAAAGCGTACGTCCTTTGGGGCATGAATCTTGCTCAGTTTGTCATTTTGACGTGATTGCTTTGGATATCATGCTATATATCTCTGGGATGCTGTACTCGATATGTGTGGGGATTGGGTCGTTGAGTTTGGATTTTGCCGCGCAGTCGTCCTTATCATTGCCGGGTATGTTGATGTGTGAAGACACCCACATGCAGTCTACAATTCGATCTTGTTTAATCATGTTTTCTCGAAGAAATTTTGTTTCTTTCAGGAGGTTTTTTCGCCCCTTTGAGTTTCCAGTTTTTAGTGATTTTAAAATGCTATGTGAGTCAGTAATTATTAGCGTATTATCGAATTTTTGGTTGTTTGCTAGTTTTATTGCTTCCTGTATAGCCCAAAATTATACTGTGTACATGGAGCAGCTATCCGGGAGTCTATTTCCCAATTCCTTAGCTAATTCCGGGATAGTTAGGGCTGCAGCAGTTCTGTCCGGATCTTTTGATTTCGATCCGTCTGTGTAGATTTTGACATATTCTTTATAGGAATTGTCAAGTAGTGATAAGATTTTGGATATTATCTATAACGGCTGGTACTGCTTGGAGCCGAAGGTTGTTGCTGTAAAGTTTATATTTGGATTCTTGCATGTCCATGGTGTAGGGTCTCGGTGTTGAATTGGCTCTGCTTGTAGGCAGTTAATATTAAATTCTTTCCTTAATGAATTGATCGTTTCCCTGGGGGTGGGAAGGGAACGAATCTCTGGCAAAACAGAATATTACATCTGTTGATGATGTATTTTGTGTAAAGGTTTATGGTCGTGAACTGAGTTCCTGGCTGCGTATTTTATGGTCAGTTCCTGTCCTCTCAGTGTTAGTGATGTTTCGCCTGTAATGATTCGTAGTTCGTCTTTGGAAGTGTTGTTAAGGGAACCTGTACATATGCGTAACACTTTGGCTTGGATTATGTCTAGCCGTTTGAGAAGGGAAGGTTTGGCTGAGGCATGGATCTGACACCCGTAGTCTAATTTTGATCTAATTACGGCCCCATAAAGCGTTACGAGCGCGTCTTGATCACCCCCACCCTTTAATCCTTTGATGTTTTTTAGTAGCCAGACTGATGACCGCTATGCTTTATATATGTGAAAACATCCCTTACAATAACTTTACATATTATATATTATCTACACAGAATGGGTGAAGAAAAAAACACCCATACCCACTATCAAAAAACCCAATATCTACTATCACACAGAAGGGAAGAGAAGACAAAAACACCATATCTACTATCCACACAGAAGGGAAGAGAAGAAAAAACACACAATATCTACTATCCACACAGGTACGCGCACAGCAACACACACATATATCAGTAAAGGAGTTACTGTTTATAGTCTCACTACTTTACATTCACACAAATTGGCAACTTGAATAGTCTCTTTTCTAGAGATCTGGTTGGCGCTGAGAATGGTTGGTTTTTTTCCTTCAGAATTTCATATACGCCCGGTTAATGATGGCACCTCCCAGGTCTAGCCCCACATACGCATCGTCTGCTCCAGTCATGCTCCAGTTTACGTTTGTGGTTGGGAGCGCACAGGGAGTTTGATTGGCTTCACTATCACACTCCTCAGTTTGAGGGATAGTGAAGACTTGTTCCCTCTGTCTTCTATGCCAGACACGGGGATGATGAGGTCTCTGCGGCTCTCCCCAGTTTTCTCTTTGGGGGACAGCGGCTCTTGGTAGTAGTTGTGGCTGTGGCTGCGGTTGAAGTGGTGGTACTGGTTGTGGCTGACGCTGTGGTGGCGTTGGTGTCCTCACCTCAGGTTTCACCTCACACTGAGGTCCCAGAATGAGGTGTGACAGGATTCTTTCATTATTCTCTTTCTTCTTTTTCCTCTTCTCTTTCTCCTCTTCTATCCTGGCTTCTTCCTATATTGCCTCCATGGCCAGCTCATCCAATAAATGCCTTGCATACTCCAGATGCATCTGAAGTTCCAGAAGCTTACTGATTCTGCTCAGTTTATCTTGCTGATACGTCAAAGATGGGTAGCCAGACTGACTGACTGAATGGATTATAGTCGCATATGCACAATGTGCTTCGCGACTGGTTATAGCCCTAGGCTGGGCCCTCGGAGGTGTGGGTATGGTGCCACCACTGCCTGTCAGAGCCCTAGGCTGGGCCCTTCGAGGTGTGAGTATTGTGCCTCACGTCCTCCTGGGGGTTATGAGTATGGTGCCATCATAACCCCCTAGTTTGTTTTCAGTCTGTATACCCAGCAAGCCGACATGTCCGTAACGAGGCAAAGGCGGAAAGAGACCCGGAAAGGAGGCAGCGCAGAAACGGCCCGAAAGCCCCAGGGACAGCCACACAGGGAACACCAAGACCCGCAACCATGCGCCCCGACCTAACGGCAAGGTCGGGTTTAATGTCACATCTAGTCCAGTTATTCTAGTGGACTTCCTTATACCAATGTTGTGTGAGCCACTCATTCAATTGGTAAAGCAATTGTTGAGTTTTAATTTTGGTGGATTGGGTATTATTGTTGAATTTGAATTTTGCGTACATAGTGTACTTATCCGTTTTCCGAAAGTTTGTACCAAGCTGGGGAAGGTTTGCCCTTCCATTTTTATTATCTTAATTTGGTGATTATGCAGGTTTTGTTTTTGACGACGAGGCGGAATCGTAAGGATCACGTTTGTTTTGGTAGCGGGCCTTCATGAACCAAACTGAAGACCCTTGGTTTTTTCCTAACTTTATTTGAAATCCATATGAGCTGGGTACTGCAATATCTCCTTCTTGCGAGGAGTAATTGCAACTCGATATGGATGCGCTGTTTGTCCGATAGGGTTTTGTGGGGCAGCAGGTAGAGCTCCCTTGGACTGCCCCTTGCCTTTGAGTTTGTCCGAACCAGGGCACACTATGCTTGTCCGGTGGGGTTGGGGATTTGTGTGGCAGCAGGAAGACCTACCTGGACTGCCACTTGCCTTTGTTATTGTACGCTCGCTTGTCCGGGTTCCGCTGTGCTTGTCCGGAAAGGTTGTCCGGGTGTACCATGCTTGTCCGGTGTCGTTAGTTGGGGTTTTGTGGGGCAGCAGGGAGTGCTACCTGGACTGCCCCTTGCTTTGATGGTTGTCTGGCAATTTGAGTTAAGTAGTTATAATCTTTTCAGATTGGCAAATTAGGTATAATCTTTTCTGATAGGCAAGTTATCAATCTTTTCAGATTGATGTTGACATCTTCTGTAGTGGTTAGCTGCGATCGAGTGAAAATGTGCATCATTTCTCTGCACATTTTTCCTTTTCTGTTCTCGATTGCTGGTAGATTCCAATGGTGTAGAGCGGGTGGTCCTTTGGTCCGTTCTGGCAAGTTGATGATCTTTGCTGCAGTTGTTCTGTGTAGTAGTGTCCGTCTGTATTAGTAATGTTTCCCCCCCTTTTTTTTTTTTAAGTTGTGGGTTTTTATTTTGTTGATTTGTATTTTCCTCTTTATTATTTAATTATTTCATAAATGAAATGGGATTGTTTAAGTATAAGGGATTGAGTTATTTTATTATTTTGATTTAATTCTACAATGGATTCTACATTGTGATTGACCGTATATATCCTCTAACCTTATTTGTAAAAGTCGCTTCTATAACGTTGTTTTTGTACGTCCTTAGCGCTGTTCTACGACAAGTACTTTTAGTGTGGGAAACTAGAGATTCCATGCCGTATAGTTCAATATGCTTGTATTCAGGTAGCGGTTTAGTGCCTAGTCTTGTTATCAGCAATAAGATGACTCATTGATGGGTGTATACAATTGACTTGCGGGGGTTCGTCCTACTGCGCTGTATACTGTATAGTGTTACAATCTTATTGGGGTGAGCTATAGAGCATGTTACTATTAATGAAAGTGGCACCCAGACTAAGTATTGAAAAGGTTGTTCGGAAACAGCTTATTTTGATGTTTTAAATTAGTAAACGAAGGATTTGTGATTTGCAATTGAGTTCTAAGTATGTTAAATTTGTAGCGTGAATGTGGTGTGTGTTAATAATAAATGAATTTCTTAATTTTAGACTAAAAGCAATGCAGTTTTATTGACTAAACGAGTTTTGGAAGTAGATTTAAGTTTTATATTAGTTTTAGTGTAGCATAAGTATTAATGTTTTAATTATAAAGGGTTTTTTTTCCCTTACGGGAGAGTATTGAATAGACGGTGAGATAACAAATGGGAAGTTTAGTATTTATATAGCGAGTTTATTAATATTAAGGTGAAATATTTACCTTGCGCGGTAAGCCAGTCCTGTTTTATGTAAAAGACGATTTTAACTAATATTACGTTTGTTATAAATGTGAAATAGATTAAGTTTTATATTAGTTATGAATGACTCACTAGCGTTCCGCGTTATATACGTCAAGCACGGACGTGAACGAAAACATCCCTTACACTCACTTCACATATTATATACTATCCACACCAACGAATGAGAAAGCATCAAACACACATCTATTTACTATCCACACCAGCGAACGCGAATGCATAAAACACACACCTATTTACTATCCTCACCAAATGAGAATGCATAAAACATACACACATATACTATCCACACAAACGTACGCGAATGCATAAAACCCTACTCGGTTTTAGTGTCGGAACGCTATGATAGCTCATGTCATGGTGAGGGATAGACAGAAGTCAAAGAGCATTTGTAATGATAAAATTTTTTGAAAACAAACAACAGACACATTTTTTTCAAAACACAACATTTTTTATCCAACCAACAACTAACCACTAACAAGTAACAATAACATCAAACAAATTATTTTTGACAAGGTTGACAACGTTGTGAAATCATATGAGATTTCCACTGATGGAAGTCATGAGACCACTGATGTACACTACGTTTCCTAGCTAAAGACAAAAGATAGCCATAATGGCCACAAAACCATCGATCTACTTTCTCATCGTTTCTAGAAGAGTGACGATCAAAATAAGTCACTAAATGTTCTAAAGGATATCCAAGACTGCGTTGATGAAGAAAATGCACACAATATTGTCCTCACACCATGGAATCTGTGCCTTGTAATTTCACATTATTGAATCGTGTCGTCTGGGCATTTCTTCTCATAAAGTCAATGATATCGTCTTCCAAAGGGGGTAATCCATACGAATCAAAATATTCCACGCAGTCCTCTTGAGGGAAGTAGATGGCAACCCAGTGAGTTCCTGGGAGATGACTGTCGTCCGTGTTGATGAAATAAGCTTGATGGTCTTGAGGTTTGCGATGAGGTAGTTCATCTTTAACGCACACGACAGGATTCCAAGAAGCAGTGTACGAACTATTGTTCAAAAGGTAATAAAGTTCCCAGGTATCCATTTTTTTTTAATTTTTTTTTTGTGCTTTTTTTTTTTTTTTTCACAGGTAATGATAAGTCATCAATTCAATTCTGACTTTTTGTTTGAAAAGCTCTGTCAAGTAGCCGTTTCTTCGCCTTGTCTCCGCACTCTGGGCTAAGAGAGCTTCGATGCGATAGATCTCTAGAGCACTCAATGGAGGGCAGGAATGATCACGCAAGCCTTTATACCACTCATGCAACACTGTTTCTTCCGAGATGAGACCCCAAGCGTCGTCCAGATACTCGTCCAATTTTTCCTCTTGACTCATCATCATACATTTATCGCGTTGAATTTGACTGGGATGATCGTTTTGACAACCATAACAATATTTCTTACTCAATTCCGTAATTGTATTCGCCAGGTGTTTAGCAAAACAGGACACTAAATGTTGTTCTTATTCTGACCATCTGAACATGACCACTACCTCGTCCTCTTTGTCTTGGTCATGGGGTTCTGTTTTCACGCTATCCTCCCATTCCATGTCCAAAGATTCTCTATCGTTCAATGAGGGATAGGAGTCTTCCATTGTTTCTAATAGTCTAGAATGACTTCTATCAAACTGTTGATTTCGATGGTATTGTCGAATTCGGCATACAAGATGACGTTGACCGTCTCAGTGAGAGCTTCTGCAAACTGAAGTTCCACAAGCAGTTGACCAGATTTTATAGGGTGGAAATGTCCCTCGTCGCTGCCTTGGTCTGGAGTGAAATCAAAAGCCCAAAAAGTGTAACCTCCTTCATAATCTTCATACGAAATGTCGTGACTGGTGTTGGTTCCAATCTGTCCGGTAGCTTCGTACAGGGACAAGTACGATCTCAAGTAATTCTTCTGGGCAAAGTTAGGTTCGAAGGGTCTGGTACACATGGTCTTGCTATTGCGACTGACTTCGATCTTGGCCACTCTGTAGTGCTTAAACTGGAAAGAATTTTGATCGTGGGCTCCGTTGAGGGCTGCATTACTAACGATGCCAACGATTAAACATTTGGGTAACTGTCCTTGGAACAGATGATCTTCGATCTTGGATCGGAGTCAAGCAGCAATGGTGAATGTTTTCACTTCTACACGTCGTATCGGATACTTGGCGGTCGATCTGCTCAATGTTTGACTGATGTCGTTTCCCGCTTTAGGTAACACTTCTACGCGACGCACGTAAAGTCTGGCTTCTTGGATGATGGGTTTTGTACTCGTTGGCACGAGCCATCAAATGGAAAGCGACACTGCTGCGATTGAGTCTCAGGCAAATATCCACACCGTTGTGGTTGTGGTTAAGTCGACGACGGGGACGTGTACACGACAGGTCCTCCGTCTTGGCACCAGTGGTGAAACAGATGGGTACGAAATCGCAAATAATCGGGAGTGGTGGGTTTTAAATCCACGAGTAAATAGGCATGTGGGGTTTGAGTGGCATCGTCGTACGCATGAGTCAGCCAAGGCGTTCCTAACTGTTTGGCTAACACTTGCACTTGCGATTTATCTCTAGGACTTTTAAACAAGACCACGTAATGACCATTGAGACTGATGGTGCGATGGGCTTTACCTTGTTGAAACAAATTTTGAGTGATGTAAATGACACTGGCATTACGATGATGCCCTTTGCGCGTAAACCACAGTTTAATTTCTTCTTCGTCTTCTGCTAACATGTGGTCAAAAATAACCAAATGAGTTTGACTAGGGTCAGACACGATCCCGTCGTCTTCGCTAGGAATGCCTTCTACAAACACGATGGAATCGCCTTGACTTTCTCGCAAAAGGCTGTACGCCGATTGCCACTCTTTGTAACACCACACGATGCGTTGAGGGGGACGATCGATCAAATGATGTTTATGTTCGATCAACCGTTTGACAAATTCGGTTTTGCCTGAACCGCTATGTCCAGCAATGAGAATGTTAAAGGGATGTCGAAGATACAAGGCCTCCCAACTAGCACGATCTAAGTGTTCGTCGATGACTTTGAAAGTGGAGGAAGAGGGAGCACAGACAGTAGAGGTAGTCATAATAGTTGCAGTGCAAGGAAAATGTCAGTTTTGACACGAAGACAGACAAGACAAGAGTTTTTATACTTTTTTCAGGACACGTTTATTGTCATCTTTAAATGTGAATAACACGAAAGACAAAAATACATAAAAGCCAAATGGTTAAGTACATGAATAAAAGACACATCAAAACGATCATAGTGGAATATAAACAAGTCTCTGTACAACATTTGTGATGATCAAGAGGTGAAATCGTAGGGGTAGTGTGTAATGTTCTGAGAGTCTCTACACTCCTTGGCACAGTCACAGAAGAGTCCTACCGGAATGGCCTTTCGGGGATGTCGATCACGGTCCTGTCCTGAAGAGAGTGGTTTTCCTCGGTCACGACTTCTTATTCTGGCAGTCACTAACACTGGTTTAAAAGTTACTTTTTTCACGGAACGTTTTAATTTTTTAGGATTACAAATCTTTGGCATAGTGTGTCACTTCTTTTGTCCATGCCTCAAAACCCCAACTTTTCCAGTCACGTACATCTTTCCAGTGAGGGTGTCAGTCACAAGCTACACACACGTCGTCGTACACATCTTCAGTGCCTAAAAGTTGACGAATCTTGTTTTCCCATAGAGGTTGAGAAGTATCAAGACAAACGCGCAAAGCTTTGAGCAGAAGGAGTCTCTCGTGTACATTTAAAGGGACCACTTTCATGCTTTTTGGAGTGGTAGGTACTGTTCGTATAGAATCCACAAAGAATCGGCTGGTAAACGAAATCCCGGAAAGCAAGTCACTAAGACACACACTACACGTCGACCCCAATTCAATGGACACAGTTCTCGTAATAGGTGTTGGCAATCCTCCACTGTTTGAATAGTGTCATTGATTTCAATCCACGGAATCTGTAGTATCATGAATGATAAAGGTCGTGGCATAGTAGTCTGTTTTTATACCTCTTTTCTCTTACCTCAAACACTTCTCCTAGAGCGAAAGTAATGGACGTAGTGAGTAATTTCTGACCACTGCCATTCCAGGAAACGGTCCAGAATGTCAATAAAATCTTCAAATGTAAATGGTCTAAAGCGGAATAGTAGGAAGAACGCATCCTTGATCCAGAGAAATCTGACTTGTTTGTTGACTTTTGTCAATTTCCTCTTGTGAATTTCTCGACATTAAAGTTCTACAGTTACCCATTGAGATTTTGCTCTGGCAAGTCCCTGCCAAATGTCCTTGTAGATCTTCTCTTGCAATTCGTTTGGTAATGTTTGAAGATTATTTTCTACACGGGGTTTAAATACTTGTCTAGGGGTTGTCCAATGTTTGACTCCTAGACACGTAACTGGTTTCTTACACGACATGGTAGGCCCACTTCAATGACGAGGTGCCACTAAAGGTAGGTAGTGACAATCTGGAGACCATCGAGCATGTTCCAGGTAAGCGGAATCTTTCTGTTCCCACTCGTGAAGTGACAGACCGCAACTGAAGCATTTGACTTTATCCCCTCTGCCCAAGTAGATAAATCCGGCTCTAGCTAATTCTTCGGGGGTAGGTCCTCCCAGATATTTTGGCCATTTTTCTTGGAAGGTTTGGATCCGACTTTCAAAGTCACAGTATTCAGGCAAACGCACAGGGAACGAATATTCGTCTTTCACAGGTTGAATTCGATAAGGGTACGGTGAAATATGCAGGAGTTTGCTTAGTTTTAAATGACATCCGTAGGGTGGTAGCAACATGGTTTCATAAGGATGACATCCACCATGAAAACCAGTAAAGTGAAAAGGTGTACGATAACGAGTGGCATCGCTTTCGCATCCATCAGGTTTGACACGCACAGCATCACTTTCCATGGTAGGTACAGTCGTAGCAAAATTTCCATGGTGAGCTATTGAATCGTTGAGGTCATAGCGTACGGCATCCCTGCCATCGCAAGGCACAGCATCGTACTCGAGCTTGCTCTTGCTTGATACTTGCTGTGTGAAAGGATTCATATTTCTTGCTTGGCGTTTGTAGTGACAATAAACTATCGGTCTTGGACGTTGTCCCTTTTTATACTAGTCGTAATGAAGTCTCGAGCTTGTACATCGTTCCTGTTTTATGACTAGTTTTGGAAGTCTTCCTTTTTTTCTTCTTTAACAACGGTACTACCTTCTCTAAGGTACCGTCATACCTGAACCGCAGTGTGATGGGTGGAAATGCCATAGAAAGGTAAGGACAATGTGGAGCCCATCGAGTATGTTATAGATACATCGATCCATACGCAACCTCAGGCCACAACTGAAACACTGTACTTCGTATCCCAATCCAGTCTCAGGTCCCAAGTAGACAAACCCTGTTCTAGCTAAAACATTCGCAGTAGGTAATCATTCCCTATCCGTGGGCCATTTTTGAAACGTTTCCAATCGACTGGCACAACTGCAATAGTCAGGCAAGAAAACAGGAAAATGGTATGGTTTGAACTTGGAGTTCTCTGTGGGTTTCTCACTCGATTCTTGCTGTATCGAAGTCATCCTTCTTGTTGGTGACTATCGTCTTGGAACCATTTTTTTTATACCAGCGTGACCGTACGCTAAAGAGAAATGATTGGGAGGCCGTACTCGCTTCTGGTACACGTTTTGATAGACTTTTTCCAAGGGTCGACTGACGATTTGGTGTGTGGGTAAACGTCCAATCTTGTGCGGGTCGTGGGTGGTCACTTTAAAATTTCCATCCTGTCCAGACTGCAAGGATTCTTTCAAGACGCCAGAGTTCACCACTCGACTGGTGCGATAATTGAGAGTCAATCCTTTCACTTTACACTCTGTGTACACTTCTCCTTGAGGGTCACGGTATTCGTAGCCGTAAGTTTTGGGACCGCCACTTGCAAAACTTAGAATCTTGTAGTCAGGATGCTCGTCCGTCCATGCTCCTAAACGGTCTCCTTCGATGTCAGGGAGAGGTTGACCCAGACGATCGATGTAGATGCAACTGTCCGTGTCAAAATACAGCACACGATCTCCTTACAGTTCTAAAGCTTCGTACAGTTTTAAGCGAGCATGGGCTGTCACGTAAGCCGCAATGATGACATTTCCAAATTCGTCGGCTTCTACAAAGTCCAGTTCTTCTTCGTAATTGACTAAGATCAAGTCGTCACGAAAGACGTCCACGTGTTTCATGTATTTCGTTTTGTCTTAAATCATCTGGAAGTAGCGGGAAGGTTCTGTCAAATGCTCCGTCTTGGGTAAACACGGTCGTTGTGCCATTTTACCCCACAAACAATTCAACATCACTTTGGCAAACGATCGCCTTCCTTCGTTTTTCTCGATGTAGTCCAAAGGGATGTCTTCCTGCTCCCAATATTTCTCTTTGAATTTCTTTTGGTCTTCGGGAGTGTCGCACCAGGAAGGATAGCCGCTAGATTCTTGTTTCAGTTTCAAAAAGGCATTCACGTAGTCTGCAAAAATCCCTTTTTGAGTCTTGTCGCCTTTGTGGTATTTTTCTGTCTTGGGAAAGTGGTAAATTTCGTACACTTCTAACAGTTGGTATCCCAAGTCCAAAGCTTTAAACAATTCCACGCTGACCCACGTTCCCGTCAACGCGCGTTCTTCCTGAGTGTGCTGACAAGGTTGGTCTTGGTTGCACGTTTCGGCACAAGTACGGCACAAGGGAAGCATCAGTTTTCCTTGGCAATGGTGAGGTAAAACGGGATGGTACAAGTACGTGGGAGGCAAGACTTTACATTTGATCAATCCTTCGTATTGTCTAATATTGTCCACGTCGATGTGTTCCGTCAGCAATTGTGGGTGCCCTGCGGAAAAGTGACAATATTTGCACACGTACGGATACAGAGAACACACGTCAATGTATTTGATTTCCTTTCCTTTCTCTTCGTCGGCTTGGTATAGCAAACAGGTGGCATTCGTCCGTCCTCCGTACAAACTGTCCCTTGGGTTCAGTGGGTCCACCAGCTTGTAACTTTCCACGATGCGCTTAAACTCGGGATCGGTTTTCAATCGCTGATCGTACTCGTGTTCCCACATTTCTACCACTTGGTATCCTTGCTCTTCTAACTTCAAGCGTCGCTGACAAGTGGCCTGGTACAAGTCTTCCATGGTCCGTTGTAAAAACTGATATTTGGTGTTACGTTCAGGGTAGCAGATAGGACATCCGTGAAATAAGCACCCGTTAAACTCGTACACAATCTTTGGGTCCCAGCCATCCACTGAATATCTTCCGATGGCTTTTTTCGCCTCCTCCGTTGCGAGCATGTTGGATCCATTTGTCTTCCTTGTCACACAAATAATGTAACCAGCGTAGGGCTTTGACCGAGTACTGACGTTTGACAAAGTTCATCGTTTGAGGACTCATGACAGCAGGGTGTTTTCGGGCATGAATCGTTGGCGGTACACTAAGGAACACGCCTTGGCAATGGTGCAGGCTTCTTTCAAAGGATCGATCTCTCCGTGTTCCATGAACAGTTCTCGAAATTTTCCACAGCAACGCCGTAAAATGTCCACGTCGGAACGACAATATTTTAACATTTCTTCCTGAAAGTCGAAAGGGCCCGAGGCGTGAGCGTGGTACCAAGCGTAGAAAGCTTCTCGTTGGTCGGTACGCATGTTGTCGGGGTCGTAGTAGTGAGCCTCGGGCAAATGGGGTAGAACGGTATGTTGATTGGCTTCGGTATTGAAAAAGTGCGGAAAATAGCCTTTGGCCATTTCTGTCATTCCAAACGTTTTAGGCATGCGACTCAAAGGCATGGCCAAGTAACTCATCGACTCGTTAAACTGCACTTGGCCCACTTGCATGGAAATGATTTTGGCTCCGTTCAAAGTCACTTTAGGACGTTCGGTACTTTGTTCCGTATAGTATCTCAAAAGAAACTGTCCATTGTATCCCGAGAAATTGTGAGCCATCACCGTGGCATAGCGATGACAATCTCCGTAACGTTCGATGTCTTCTTGGCTCCACTTTTCGTCGATAGGGTTTAAGATCCATTGGGCAAAATCACCCAATGTGTTCGGTCCCCGAAAGATTTTTTCACGTCCTCCAGGAATCTTGCTACAGTGAGGGCAATGAGTCAAGATAGGCTCTTGGATGTACTTCTCACACGCTCGATGAGCCACGCAGAAATTAGGAATGTGAATGCCAGTCTCTTGCATACATTCGAAATCGAAAAAGATGAAATTCCCTTTCTTCTTGTGGTCATCTTCTTCCTGTATAGAATGGTATTTCTGAATGTAGCATTCGTGTTCCAAGACCACGATTTGGCGACAAATGTGACATCGTTTCTTTCCTGAACAGACGTGAGCCTTAGCATTATTGGTACTCTCCTTGAAGATTTCGAACACAAGTCAACAGAGTCGGGAAGTTATTATTTTATTGTTAATCGAAAACTGATCTGAGCAAACTTGTAATGTGTAACTTCAATCATATGCGTCAAGTGAAACACATGCTCTGTTCTTGTATTAAGATACTATTGTCTCGTAAACAGATGATTATATTACCGGAAGTAAGTCAAATAATTGAGTATACCTGCCTTTTTGTAGTAATTATCCATAAAACACGCATAATCTTCAGATGGTCATATCAAGCTTGAATGTTTGAGCTTCAAATATAGGAATAAAATATTATTTCTGTGTTCCACAGTTTCATAAACAGTCAAATGAGCATATTAAATATAAATTATTTAGGAATTTATTATTATTTGGGAATTTATGTTGCTTTGTAACTGTTAAGAACATTTAATAAAAAAAATGTAATTCTGTGATAAATACATCCAAAAGCTTGGTTTGATTTTGGGTTGACGTGGGGAAAATTACTCTAGCAAAACGAAACTACTCTTACTCTGATTTGTGGACAAAAGGAATAAATTATATATACCATATTCGCTGGAAAAATATATATTGAGATAGAGGAAAATATATCATGGTTTCAAAGGAAACTTGGCTCCACTCACACGTATTATGCGGAAATTGGGTTTGATGTGTGGATATCTTAATAAGATGATCATTTTAACATTTACGGCATAATTTATAGGGCCTGTTTTGCCCCACATTGCAATAACATTGAAGGGCCTATTTTTTGCACCACACTAAAGGAAAATTGACAGCCTATTTTATTGAACATTGAATGGACTGAAGGGGAAATCACCATGTTCATCTAAATGTCAGAAGTTTTGTTTACTCAGAACATTGTTCCAATTTTAATGTATTTTTAGTATTCGAAATTAGACTATATTGTTTCGTATTAATTGGCTAACTGGTCATAATAAAAGAGGGCTGCGACCCATTCCAGCATCATTTCTTGGTATCTTACGATTCTACTGCATTCTTGCAAAGGTAATGAATACAAGCTCGATAGAAGTTACTGTACAATGAAATTTCCATATTCATGGCTTTGTGTTTCAAGACTTGAATGCGTAAATTCCTATCCATCTGTCATAATGAATTGTTCAATATTTGTATGTGAGAAGAGATGTAGCATAAAATATATTAGGTACATCATAAAAGGTTTAGTTGATATCCTGCTGCAATCTGACGAATTAAGAAATATACGAATATTAACAACGTTACAGCTTGTAGAACTTGCTATCTTCGGCAAAGATGTGTTAAACAGACTTTTCATTGATAAATCGTCCTGATCAAATAACATCAAACATTTGACACATGAATCAATCGCACACAGAAGCTAATTACTTATGTACTAAACTTCATAGAATAAAGTCAGGAAAGTAATAACTTGTACTGTATACATTCATTTTTAATCGCAATATTTACATAATTAACAGAAATTACAATTAATTCCGAGACAATTTAAACATTAACTACTTTTACTTCTCTTATTTCTGCCTCTAAAGGTACATATATATCGATGATGGTAATGATAAATTTTAGCTAAACAGGTAATGAATAGTGTCTAATAATTGCACTAAGTTCATTTCGACATGATTCTAGCAAACATATCAAACAACATAATGATCACAAGAAGTATATAATTTTCCAATTTGGAGAAGTGGGAGAGACGAAATATGATTTTACACATGAAACAGAAATCTCCAAGGCAATTGCCCCTTTTAAACTTTTGTTATTTATTTCCATATCAATTATTCTCTCACCACGTCCAACCACAAGGATGCATAACAGTCCAAAACCTTAACTCCATCCTCCAATCAGACACTTAGGCTTGACATTTCTACTGTACAGGGAAGGACGAGTTATCTAACATAAAGCACCCATCTTCTTACTAAGGTGGCAGAGAAAGTTTTGTAAATCAGCCCCTGTCAAATTTCTTCAATTAAGACTCACGTATGGCTTTTTTTTTTAGCTTTTATTGTTTAATAATTAAAGATGTGGATACATTTGTGAACCAGGTGTTTCGAGCTTGTGTTGTTCTTGAAACTGATGTGAGGCATGCACACCTCTCATATTTACTTCATAATATCTAGACCAGTATTATCCAACATGGTCAACCCCGTGGGCCTCATAGACAAAACATGTAAAGTTCATGGGCCATCATACATGATATTCATTATAGAAATTATACTATAATTACAGAATTGACTTTTGTATCAGAGCGGGTCACAAAAAAAAGAAAAAAAAAGAAAAATGATCCACGGGCCTGTATTTGAACCACTCTGATCCAGACTGTGAAATACCAATAGTTGGTCAGAAAGCAATGCTAGCCATCCAAGGCAAAGTAGAATATCTTAAAAATGGCCGGGATAGCAACTATTTTGAATTTATTCAACTATTTAGTACATGATTTCTTTCTTTTATGGGGCCGCTCCGGTGGCCTAGTGGTTAGAGCGTCCGCCTTGGATGCGGGAGGTTGTGGGTTCGAACCCTGGCCGAGTCATATCAAAGACTTACAAAAATGGTACTAACAGCTGCCTCGCTTGACGCTCAGCATTAAGAGGTTAGTGTTAGGACTGGTCTTCCTGGTGTCAGGATAATGTGACTGGGTGAAACATTTGTCTGCGGCATGATGCCCCGCTGCTAGACATCACTATAAACTGCCACACTGCAGATATCGTAAAATTGTTAAAGCTACGTTAAAAAAATCCAAATCACACACACACACACACACACACACACTTTATATTGCAATTATCACATAGGAAAGCGGCTTGCACAGCATCATTTAGTGTTAAAATAACCTTCGGACATGAAAAATGCACATATGAATCTGTAACTGGGGTGCATTCACACATCTTTTGCTATGAGATTCTCCAATGACACATTAGGTCAAGTGAATAATATTCGTATGTCTTTTTTATTATAGCTATCCAAAATATGGCCCTTTATGACTTCACTGCTGTATTTTATTTCGTATGAATTTTATATTCTGCAGGTTGATGCGGTATGAAATGTGTGGATACAATATGTCTCTTGCACCCTAACGCATGATTAGCGTCATCGTTTTCTTTACACAGTTTGGGGATGTAAGATCAATAAACTTAATGTGCTGTCGAGCGTACGAATAGATGAATATACGAATAGTGATGAAATTGAACATAATTATTATTTTTTACCCATTTTGTTTTGTTTGCTTGTTTGTTCTATTGTTGATATTGGTTGTATCCGTTGGCATTTGGCCCCATCTCTCATTTTCTCTCTCCTGTTTATAAGGAATGCGTTAAATGAGGTTTGGATGAAGATGAGATCACACTATTACTCAAACATCCCATAATGCAATTTCTACTGCAATTATTGCCTCAATTTCTCCCAAGGTTCTTTGGCGGTGGGAGAAATATCCTAACATGATTTGCACTTAATGGTCCTAGATTAACATCTTGATCAACTAAAATCATACATAATCTATTCCATTGGTTAATGCCACTGTTTCAGGGTTACTCTCTTTTGCGGTTTCTTCTATTGGTTTTGTTGTCACCTCGTGAGAGCGCACATGTTTCTTCTTCCTGCAGAACTTTATGTAAATCATAATAAAAAGTAATGCCACGACTAGGAGGAAAAGTGCTGCCATTACTATAATCGCAATTAATGCATAGGTACCCAAACCATTCTCAGTTGATTTTACTGTAACTGTTGTTGTTGTTGTTGTTGTTGTTGCAATTTCAGTTGTAGTTGCGGGAGAATACATTTGCATCCTGTAATCTGAAAAAGGGGAAATAGAAAATCATGCGTAATCTACACAAATCCAGTCCAATAGTAGTTTAGGTTACGTTCCAGCTTCATTAAGTTAGGGCGTACATGATTTTAGTACCATTCTTTGATACTGAGTATATGTCACATTATATGAACCATGCGTGTCAGAATCATTTTTATCATTTTCCTTCTATCTATATCTAGTAAATTTACTGAGGCTTGTGTTGTTATGTATACTTAATTTATATTGTGTACCTGATTTTTAGCATGCCCATAATTGAGCGTTGTAGTTTTGTCTACTGGACTTTTATCATGCGTGTAAGAAGTAAATAAGATCTTTACTTGAATTTGAGTTCAAGACCTGATTTTATTTGCAAGTTAGTCGCTTTTTAGGAAATCTATTACGTCGCAGGTCAAGCGGGGTTTGTATATAAAGAGATTTGGGAAACAATTGTTCATTTTGTTTTAAGTTCAGTCTGTGTAATCATTTACAGTTGTGTTCAGATATGATATGAAACGAATTTTTATTAATAGGAATTACAAAGTGTTCATTGACTTTTTCGACTAAAACACTTTGGGATTATTGACTCATTCAAAAACATTCTGGATTATATCATTTGTGGTACATCATGACATTCAAGACTCTTGGTATATCAGGACATTTGAGACTTTTGGAATTCATTCGGAACATCTATACTATTGGACATTTAGTATTATTTGGGATTTAATGCACAATAGTGTAAGAGTCCTTTGACTTTTTCACTTTGTATACTAGTGAAATAAATTATTTGTTGATTTTACCAAACTTATTAGCTTCGTTTCATTCTGTTACTTAGTTTAAGACCTAAAGTCGTTGATATTGTTATTGTTATGGGTTTAACGCCATTTTTCATCACTTGATTGGCCAGGGCCGATGGGGGGGGGGGCGGCAACTGGATATATATCCCCGGGACTTGGGCCCGTAAGGGGGCCCGGGCCGAACAAAACTTTTTAATTTTATAACAGAAAAATTTTGTTTGAACAAG